>VUQG01040828.1:31340-88422 GCA_015106755.1 Etia nguti
CCCCCGCCCCTACTGGCCATTAAAAGGAATGCAGGTTCTTCACCTTTGGCTTCATTTTTCAGATCCAGAAGCTACATCCATTATTTATACTGTTTATGGCCCAACCTTTACACAAAAGCTGGCCAGGAAAAGCAAGAGGAATGTGACTCAGAGTGATGGCATAGAAACTCCAGAGATATCAATCAGTCCCACGGGATGCAATGGCACAGGCCTGAATAACAACCCTAACCCCAAAGGGACACTTCAAGAGGCGCTGTGTTCATAACCCGACAGGTAAAAGCTGGATTTAATGTTGGGCCTGATGAACATTTACATCTGTGTCTACTTGTAGTAGCTTTCATTTGAAAGGACTGAATGAAATAAGAATTCTGGGAGCATTTGATCAGTAACAGTCATACTTACTGATATCCCCTAACGAGCTCAACAAACCAAAGCAGAAATCAATCTGCAAGACTGTTACGCGATGTTATCGTTAGGATGTTATTAAAGGCATCAGACCAAAAAAAGAAAGTAAACACACTTTTTATGAGACCAAATCCAGATGGCTGCATTTGGACAAAGCATTCAGCACACTCAGGGCTTTGTCCAAAAAACGCTTGAAAACAAACAAACCCTGCAGCAAACACACTATGTGATATCCATGAATGTGTTACAGTGTTAGAAGGTTTACCTGTGGGGTCAGCCGAGAAGCTCACGGAGCGTCGATGAATGCTAGTATTTAGAGCACAGGAGGAAAACGTTCCCATCCCAGAGATGTCGCTGCAATGAGAGACCTGGCACGACACAACAATAAAAGGTAATTTCCTTTTATACGACATAATTAACTTACTTTGTATGTTCAGTAAAACAACACCTGTAAACAATGAGGAGTTTTCGGAGTTTTTACCCCTTTTAAAAACCTTTAAAACACTTTGCCAACTTCAAAAAGAAACGCCACAACAAATTCAGACGCATGTCTCGCCTGCCACAGTGGATAAATGAAATAAACATCAGTGTACATTAATCACAATCACTTGTTTCTTCCCACTGTTATCTCCTAGTTATTCTCTGAATAAAAATCCAAAAGAAAAACCTACGCAGAAAAACACACCTGATTATTTGTAGGGCTGAGCTTCCCTTTGCACACAACCCAGGATCTGAGGCTCCGAAATGTGCACTGATAATGCATTCACCATGGGGCTAATGGGGCTACTTCATTAGGTATCTATTTGTTAATTGCAGCTTGACTCTCAATTACCAGAGTTAATTGTCGAAAGGAGATTCCCCCAGGAAATTCAGAGGCGCAAAAGCACGCTCCTGTCCTTAATAAAACGCCCATTGTATTCTAGTTAATTCCATTCATGTGTGTGACAAAAACAAACGCAGCACCTAATAATTTCTTTAATGACAGCGTGCGAGTGGAGTCTGATATTCATATCTCAGGATTAGATTTGATGTAAATGAAGAAGCAGAAATAACAGAGGGGAGCAGCGGGAGGGAGGGGCAGAGGGCTAAAGGCTGTGTTGTTCTTGTCCATCGATCGCACGCGCTCCCTAAGGCTGTGCGATCAGAAAATCACTCCCTTTCATGCGAAAACCTCCAACATCAGTGATACGATACGGCAATAATTAAAGTGTTAACAAATAAAAGCGTCCCAGCCTAAATACAGGACGCGCTATTAAAAGTGTGCCCGAGCCTCTCGGTGAGGATAATAGGCCATATTACACGCATACACAGTGAAACATGTACGTGACGTCAAAATCCATTAACGGCTCAGGTAAAAAGATTAAGATGCTCTTTAATATGCCCTCCACTTAATCCGCTCACTAGATTAAGCAAAATTTTGGGGCGCTCCCACTGAGGTTTGAACTACATCAGCAGAGGAATCCATTAATCTTATAACCCCTGTGCACTGAACATGTGTATTTTTGGCATTAAATGAACCATTATGCTAAGGTTTTTTTTCCCCCTAATGCTACAAACCAAGAAGGGCGTCAGGCTCTCGGTTTCTTTCCTAAAGTAGTGAGGCCCCAGCTGGAGGTGGCTGAGCCTCTGTCTGGCATCCTCGGAAAGCTGGCACATCTTTCGGTGGGTGTAAGGGGACAGGGCTCGTGTCCTTGAGGAAACCGTGGGCTGCTGGTAGCCGCGCTCGGCAGAAACTCCGGATAGGTCGCATTTTTTTCCCTTCTTGTTTTTTGGAGGACTGCGGCCTGGCGGGGATTGCCTGGATGTTGATGACGGTGCAGAGTTTGTCATTTTAGCATCAACACTCAGCTTGTCCTTCCCACTTTTCAAAGAGACACACTTCCCACCATCTGCTTTGGAAAAATGCCCGCTGGTAGGCTTTTTTGCTGAACTCCGTCTGGAAAGGGTTAAGGATGGCCTAGCTGGAGAAAGACAGCCGGACTGGGGTGAAGGGACAGAACATGAGAGAGGAAATAAATGTTATGTTGTTGTAATATTTTGAACTAGCTTCATATTTGAATTTTAAGGAGACACACAGGATTTGAGCGGTTTCTCTGCAGACCGCACAGTTTGTTCCTTCGCAGACGCATCGGCCATTTTAGCCATTAAGGCAGCTGCTCTCACTCTTGACACAGACTTGCACTCCCAGGACAAAACCATTAAACCATTAGCTAAATCATTCAGCTTAAGTGTTACAACAACAGCTCTCGCAGTCAGCACTGCCATGGAGACAACCTCTGCAGAATTACTTCAATAACTCTAATGGCCACTAACATCATTCTCCCATGCAATATCCCACTTCCTGCAGGTAATGCCAGCCGGGGATAAATAAGTTAAGATAAAATGTTAATTGCATTTGATGGCCATCTCCAGTCTAATATGATAAAGAGGCACTACCTGGCTGTAAAACAAAGATAATCTAAATGCTAATTAGGGGAAATCACACAACATTAAAACTATTTTTAAGAGAAACTGAATGATGAATAAATTCTCATTGTGGCTGGTGCCATTTGAGAATGATCGGATTTAATAGAATTAAGACAAGTATGCCCTCGTCCTCTAATCCCCCACCATCTCTGACTTCCTTTAGCTCTTTTTTCTTCTTCTTCTTCTTCACTGGTGGATGGTCACCGAGAGCGAATCATTTTTTTTCCTGTCGCCGGCCGAGTGGAGAAGCCTTATCTGATGTGATTAGCTGCGATTTCCACTGTGGGGTTTTTGTGATAAAGACACAGTTCAACAAAGCTCGGGATACAGTCCACAGAAGCCATGCAAGAGGCTTTGTAAAGCTGCACAGTGGCGCATCGAGCTAATTATCAATACATTCATCAAGCTGAGATGACTACATACTGCAGATCCAACAATGACAACCCTATCAAGCTGGCATTAAGCAAGGTTTAATACTGACAATCGTCATTTCACCATGCTGCGCTAAATAAAAGCACAATTCAGGCCAACATTAAGTGAACTAAACAAAAGGTTTTGGGTTTTTTTACCAATTATAGTGTGACCAGAAGATGGCGCTAGTTGGAAAGTTAAAGGACATAACTCCAAAAGTTATTCATCCTCACAAGGACTTTGATGTGTGTACCAAATTTAATGACATCTCACTCACTGTGGCTAAATTATTTTTTGGTGTGACCCAAAGTGACAAACTGACATTAGCGTAACACTCGTAAGTCAGAATAAAAAGGTTTAAATAAGATTCAGGATACAGCATGAGAAAACACGCAAAAAGCCTATTCATCAGAACACTTTTAGAGCTTTTTTTGAAAGTCACAATTTTTCCAGATCTCTGTTAGAACAAGACATGATTTGTCAGCTGGGTGGGCAGGTAGTCAGGGAGCTGCCTAGATGCTGAAGAGCCATTAGGAGAGAGAAAATGGAGAAATTCTACTGTCTGACAGCCACAGTGGTGCTCTGATCCAGACATCCCCCCCGAGGGGCCAGGAGGAACACGCTGACAATCTGCTTCACTGTCACCGACATCCCATTTAAACAAATAGCTTAGCTTAGGTTACCGCACCGGGGAAATTCACGGTAGCATTTCTTTCTTTCTTTTTGGAAAGAAAGAAAGAAAGTGAACCTCTGTGTGATGGATAACATGTTAGTAACAAGAAAGCTGGTGAAATATTTTGGTAATACCTTTTTCATCATTATTTCACCCTCTCAGTGTTCATCTCCTAAAATAACCTGCGCACACACTCTGCACATGTACGCAGAATCATACAGCACCACGAATCAGCAGGTTAGACCTGTGCCTGCAGCTTAAGGCTAGTACTAGTTTTTAGAATGACTCAATATACAACTTATTGTCCTACATGTAGCGGGTAAAATAAGTACTGAACACATCAACAATGACGCCCGGTCCTATGGATATGAAATTCTCTTCAGATGTCAGTAACAACCCATCGAATCCACACATGCAAAGAAATCAAATCACATCAAATCGAACTGCTGTAAAGTTAAGGTGAGAAAACTGTGGCAAACTTCATTCCTAGTTTCCTTTTATGATGATTAACAAGGGGAAAAAATGTTTTAAATGTGATTGTACCGACCTAAGCACAGTAAACCTTAAAAATCCACAAAGAAGATTTACAGGTGACCCATCACCTGCATGGTTACAGTAAAAAAAAAACCCAAACCTAACCGGCTGATTCTGTTATAACTCCCTGCTACTCAGACATGTGAGACAAGCCTCATTATCAGCATCACCAATCTGCCTCCCTGTAATTACATTCAGAGAACAGATACCCTTGAAACACTGCCAGTATGGATGGATAAATGCAGTAGCCATGGCAACAATAGATGTTGGATATGTATAGTGGAAACAGTCGTATGTGGTGGCAAGCGATACCTCCTATTAGAGCCCTCTAGAGATCAATGTTCGCTGTTAGGGTTGTGGTCAACGCTGGCACGGCGATGCCGAGCATATAGCAAAGGGTACAATTAATTTAAAACTGGACACGCAGTGTGTGACTGCGGGTTTGTAAATACCTCAAAGATGTAATAAAAAAAGACGCTTACAGGTGAGGCTGTCCAGTTGTCTCTCCCATCACTGTCTTCTATGACTGATGTCGTGGAAAACACTACTTTAGGGGAGATTCCCTAGAGGGAGAGCGACAATAGACGAAACACAGGAGTTTTTACAGGGAGATGAAGACAAAAGGACAAATAACAGAGCTGCCTAGAACACCAATTTACAACTGCAAATCTTCAATCTGCGCCTGGGTTGAGAAAAACAAATCTCACAGAAGAGAAAGGCTCCAGTGATGTTTAAATAATACGACATTTGGAGAGAGACATCTAAATTGCTATGTAGGGCCTCAAACACAAACACATAAAAGCAATGGTGAGGGGGGGGAGGGTGGTGTTTAAAGACATTTAAATATTGCCAGTTAGTGCCTTGGAGGACAAGGGGAGGATAGAAAAGCAACCCACAGACATGGAGAGATGAAGTACGGAAGGCAGGAGGTATACAGAAGACTCGGATGATATAAAAAGGAAAGAGGGGGGAGCAAAAAAAAGAAAAAAAAAGATGAAAAATGACTGAAAAGACAGGAAGTTCTCAGCTCCTTTTTCATGTCTGTATAGCAAAGACAGTCAACAGCTGCACGAGGAAAATGCCATCTTTTCTGAAGACAATACTTCAGTTTAAGACAAGACAGTTCTTTTGAACTGGTTATCTTGGTGGTGTAGCTGCCTGTCAAGTGCACCGACGCGAGAGCCACTGAGATTAGGAGGAGACTCACTTAGAGCGAGCAACAATGAATGACACGAGCAATATTGGTGCCACTCAAACTGGATCCCATGGTGAACACGGTGTGCGGTCTTTGTGACACGTGGATTATGTTGACAGGAATATCCTCCTTCCTTTAACTAATTCAGTATTGTGCTATTTGAAATTACTATCAGGACCCTTCATAGGCATGACATATACACTTGTGCATCTAACTGCCAAATGGAACATTTGGAACTTCAGTGAGAGACAAAAGCTAAAATCCTTGACTTTGACTACTACTTGAAAAATTAAGGATGGATGTTATGTAACAAACTTCACACGTCCCCCCCAAAAAAACCCAGAAAAAAAAAGAGACGTCCTCTCTTTTCAACCTCAGAGGTCACAGCGTCCACGTTTATAAAGGGAATTTTACATTTTTATTCATCAGACCGTGAGACACTTTTTAAATTTAACCTCAGTCCATCTTAAACAAGCTCAAACCCAGATGCAGCGGCAGCATTCCCGGATCTCGTTTGCATCTGTTTTTTTCTTTGCATGGTGGATTTTTTGCATTTGCATTTGTTGATATGGTGACAAACTGTGTTCGGTGGCAATGCTCTTTTAAAGTTTTCTCAGGCCCACACAGCAATTTCCACCACAGAATTGTGTCTAAATCATGTGCAAAATATTGCAGCCTGGTTTTTATTTACATTTTACACAGCACAGCTCTTTTGAGACTTTTGGGTTGTAAAACTCTGTTTGAAGAACAACTCTGCTTCCTGCTTCTTTACCAAAAATGAAAAACAACATTAGATAAAGCTGTATGCCTAAAGAGAACATTTACCCCGTTTATTGGCGTCTGAGTATTTAATAGTAAAGGCTCACTACCAGCCTGCTGGAAAATAACTTGAAACTTACCAGTGTCAGTGGCTCATGTTTGTCTGTTGTGTCACATAAAAACAAAACACTGCAACTGACATGCACATTTAGTGCACTGACAGGATATTAAACAACCTTTATTTTTGAATTATTTGGAATGCCTCCAGTTGGATTCTGATGTGTTTGCATTTACTTTCCTTGCACCTTTATTGTCCATACTTGGCGTGCTGTTGACTTTTATTAAGCAGTTTTCACAAATACACTGCAGCCCTGAACTTTTCTAAACATTACCTGACAAAGGTGCATGTCAGAATGCAAGTGACTGACGTAGTCAGATCGGACACTGATCCTGCCAGTTTCCAACTCCAAAGTCTGAGGAATCTCTGATTTGCTGGCATGTAACTGTCCGGTAAATTTACAGTGAGCGAGAGGGCATCATTTCCCCAACCTCCTGCACGCTCCATGCAGACAGCACCCTCGCCTACAGCAGGCGCAGTACTCCTCACTGCGTCTGCCGTGGAATGAATCTCTGAATCTCTGAATCTCCTGTTGTGTGCTAGTGTGTGTGAAAATGGCTTCATATTAGCGCTAATTCAATGTCCTGAAGACTTGATGAAAACTTAAGATGATTTTAACCATTAAACAGAAAACAAAAAGGGCAAAGTGTATGTTAAGGGATTAATATATGCATGCATGTATAGCATTCCTCTGCAAAAAAAACCCCAAACAAACATCTTTTTTGTTAGTGTACAACACAGAAAAAACCTCTGACTGAAATATTTTCTTTCACTGACTATATATAATAATAATAATGGGACCGATCATAAAATTGCTGCAAAGACGCTTTTAAAGTTACATTTTGATTTTTGTGTAAGTAGCAGTAAGTCACTTGATAAACGGGCCTTAATGCTCACACTCAACGTATAACTTTTTTTTTTTTTAAACACCTATATACGGCCCCTTTAGAGCTTTCTAACACGTAATTGTGATAAATGTTAGGATGTTGGCATAAACAGAAAACACTTACAGGAAAGTAGGATGATCTTTTCATCAGTATTTCTCGCTCTGCGACTCTTGAGCTCCACCTGGGACCTGGATACAGGAAATCTCTGCTGCGTTCCTCCATTGTGGCAAGTACCTCACCTTCTATAACCCATGTACACACAAAAAAAACCAGGAACATGCACACACAGTCCAAGTTAAATATCCTGTTTTGCAGTGCAATGACTGGATACAGTGGGGACTTAAGAGGCCCATTTGGCATCATCAGAAAGCATACCTGGAGGCACCAACTGAATCAGCTCAAAAGATGTTGTGTCAGCTAAGAGGAAGGAAAGTACAAACAGACTGTGAGCTAATGATCGGTATCTCAGCTTATAGCCAATAAGCTTTCATAGGATAGGATTCGGGACTAAGAGATGAGGAAGCAAATCCCAGATGGCCGTTTACCTTCGAGGAGGTCAGCTACATCAGCAGGGTCAACAACGCCGGGGAATATCTGGGAAAACACAAAGAGTACAGACAAAGCAAATCAATACTTATAACAAGATCTAGCGGTCAGGCCAGTATGTAAGTGTACCATTCTCCCCAGGGAAAACACGGCCCCTCTTACTAAGAGTTAGGACACTAATGTTCATACTGGAGGGTTGCTGGTTATTAGGCACAGTGGGCTAATAATCCTTTACCACCTGAATACTAACTATGGGTGAATGCTGGCCCACATAAGAAAGAACAAAAGGCATAAACATATAGGTAACAATTTTATTAGGAAAACAATTTAAAAAACTGAAAACATTTATGGACACCTCTTAAGATGAATCCAATGTAGATAAAAGTAAAGCTAATATATAGACATAAAGACACTAGAATTTCTGCAACCTGTCTAAACAAAACAGCCACAGACAGGTGCAAATCCTGTGTCTCACACAGGGAGGCGTGCTTTATTTCTGTAGTAAATAGCTTTACCCTGACCTTGATAAAAAAATAAAACACATTGTGTGGTGGCAGAGCAAAGATAAGAGCAGAGGTAAACAGGTGTATACTACATGTGAGCAAGGACAAATTTTGTATGCCATCCTACCTTCCATCCTTAGAGTTAATGTGTGAAAACCACTTAGCAACAAGGACTTATTTACTCCCGCCCATGTGACCCGCACGTGTTAATTAAAACAGGTTAAGCTGTGCATTAAAAACTCAAATTTATCTCAACATAAACTTCATTAGATTTAATGCGAAGTTATAATGATAAGACGATTCTGACAATCTTAAATCTACTGAACAAAAACCGTATGACAAGGTGTCAACACTGTATGTTTTTATATTTTTGTTAATGTACACTATAACTAATGTAGGGTAAATCTATATGTCTGTTTGAATTTTCTTTTACTTTAATGATCATATGTACACTTTTCTCGCCCAGTCGAAAACTCCCACAGGCAGATGGAAATCTTGTGCCCAAATCAAGGAGGCGTCCTTTATTTCTATAATAAATCGCTTTATTCTCACCTTGACAAAAACCATTTTGTGCTGGAAAAGCAAAGGGAAGACCGGAGGCAAACAGGCAGTCTTCCTGTACTGGCCCATGATGCAGACACGGAGGTAGATATCATACTTCTTAGACAGTAGCACTCCCGGGCATGTGACCTGGTTATGAACAGTATAACAGGGCAAGAATTCTACTGTATTTCTTTATTATGGTTTTGCAAACATGTTTGGAAGAGTGCATTCATCAAGAGAAGCACACTTGCAAATATCCCAAAGACAACAGCAGTTAATAAACAATTACTAAAATACGCAATCCATGTGCAATCCCTCACATCAAGACTTTCTATTGTTACTGCTGTTAGGGTAACCGAATCCCTAGAATTTAAGGTCAAAGAAAATGTTTTTGTGGAACAATGTGGGAAACATTAGTCTCAAATTTTGCTATATCTAACTTAATAGATACACAAAGTCTATGCAGGTTCAAGGTTCGGCCTATATCCTATCATATCTTTCTCTACAGCTTGTTTCGTTTAGGGGTCGCCACAACAGATCATCCGCCTCCATCTCACCCTATCCACAGCATCCTCCTCTGTCACACCAACCCCTTTGCACGTCCTCCTTTAATTCTCCTCCTCTCTGTGGTCTTTCCCCCTTTTCCTCCTCCCTGGCAGCTTCATATTCAACATACTTTATCCATTATATCCACTATTGCTCCACTCCACATGTCCAGACCATCTCAGCCTTGCCTCTCTAACCCCTTTCTCTATATCGCCCAACACTAGCTGTTCCTCTGATGTACTCATTTCTAATGCTGTCCCTCCTCGCCACTTCCAGTGAAGATCTTTTAGCATCTTCAACTCTGCGACCTCCATCTCGGCCTCTTGTCTTGTAAACCTTCCGTTTCATTTTCCCAATTTCTTATTCTATGGTAAGTATTTCATATTGACACCTACTTTTGTGAGACTCAGTTGTGTTGACATTTATGAACTTGAAGCAATAAACGGGACGGAAATCATCCTCACGCATAAAGTGGGCTATGTGATCATCCTAAAGTTTACTGAAACAGGAAATGACGCTTATAGTATACAGATAAATTAAGAAAAAACGAATTACTTTCAGTTGCTTAAAAACATCTAATGGACATCAAACCACAACAATCAACTTTTAAAGCAGAACCTCGGGGTCATTACTGGATATCACTATTTCTATTAATGGTTTATGTGTAAACAGATTCATATTAAAGTGACTCAGATATAAATATTAATACGTGAAAGAAACAATGCTACGTTCGTGCCTTTCTTATCGTCTCTAACCGTTTGCACTAATTGCAGTGAATCAATTACAATAATTACGGCAACAATCAGTATTGACGTTACTGGTAACGACAGGGAGGAATTAGTAAGTTAATGACACATGTCAGGATAACCCTGGTCTATCAGTTAGGGTTAGCTGGTTAGCTAACTGTGTATTTAGGGAACCGTAACGGAAGGTTTGCTGGAAGAGGATGTAAGCTCGCTAGCTAGCAAACGTTAATAAGCTACGGCATTAGGTCACATTTTGAATTTCGTACCAAAGCAGCAGCATAAAGACGCACTTACTGCCTGAATGTCCAAGTACACCGTACATTTCAGACAATGTTGATACCCTTTAGAGGAGGAAAGCTTCTTCTTCACCGAGGCCATTCATCTAACTTTCAAAGTTCGTTGTCATAGCTGCCAAACAGCAACAGTCAAGGAGCGGATGTGAGGTCACGTGACAGAGAAGTGGCGAATGAAAAGCGTGTTGTCTCGCACACACAATCACTGCACGTGTGCACACATCGCCGCACTTCAGCCTGGATTTGCGTTCATGTTTCCTAAAACCTCAAGCCATGTAAAAATGCTCTTTTTTTAGCACTATGAACACAGATTTAAAAAATCAGCTTTGAAGTTATTCTTCACAAGCTGTATAGCTCTCCTCAATATTATCGTTATAATAGAGCAACAAGTACAAAATAATAATTAAGTGCTTTAATGTTTAATAACTAATTATAATACAATCAGATATAACATTTAAATTGGGGGGAAATGGGGAAAAAACAATAGGAACGCATGCATGTTTTCTTCTCAACAAAAAAATGAGCTGCCAAATGAAGGCCTTGGATGGAAACGTAGATGAATAACCAGTCTGTCTCCTCTTGGTATTCAACAGTCCATGCTTTATAACTCAGGAGGAAGCCTCTTCTGGGTTTAGTCCTACAAGTACCAGTCATCCCACTGTTACAAATCTGTGAAAATAAGTCTTTATAGCCAGGGAGATGTGGAGCTTATAAACACAATGAAGTGTGAAGGATCCTCCTGCCACAGTGCTCTGCATTTTATACATGCTCAGCCTGTGTCCGTCTGGCTGGCTGTCTAGTGCCCGACACTTTCGCTCTTCTCCTTTTCTCTGTCTGCTGTGTCTCTGCCAACACTACTGCCTGTCTGGGACATCACCCCAGAACTGGAGACAAAAACAGACGAACATCAGTGACAGCATGAAGTTCAGAGAAGAGGAAAACAAAAGTAGATTTGACAATAGTCACAGGCAGATTTGCTTTCATGAATATCTAATTCTAGTTCCATACAGTTTTACCTTTGAATAGGAGTTGGTCTGTTGTCCTTGATGAAGTTATTGAGTTTGTAGTAATCCAGGAAGGTTCGAGCCACATTCCTGCCCAACTTCATGTCTGAGGACATGGCGTTAAAGCAAAGTGCCTTTGAATGAGCCTTGGTAACAATGAATCATTATAGGAGGGGTGCAAATGACCAAGAGGAAAGTGTGGAGCGAGGCATAAAGCTGGAAATATCCTCATTTTTATGAATAAAATGGGTCAAATGGGTATATGTAATATGAAACTGGCAAGAATCATTAGCTAATTGTGCCATGGCCCTCAGCTCAGTGAATGATTACAACAACTTTGTTCTGATTGTTTTTATTTTACGGTCTGAAGCTTTATATTTTGATTTTCTCTCACTGCCTCTAACCTTCATTTTTACATTATGATACTGCAACACACACGCAAAGCACCAAACAGAAGCTTCCATACACCACATACAACTGTATGTCCTATGAACGAGTCAAACATAAATCGTATTTCGGTCCAGACTTCACTGTTAACCTTGGCATATGAATGCTTTGGTCATGCTTTATGAGGTCACAGTTACCTAAACCTTCCCAGTCACCCCGAGAAGGTTTATGCCTGGGTGATTGAGACTCAGATCCATTAGAAGAACAGCGTGGTTTTCGTCCTGGTCGTCAAACACTGAACCTGCTATTTGACCTTTCAAGGACATTCGAGGACGATTGCAAGACTGCACAACCAGTCGACAGCTTCCTATCTTTGCTATCCTATCTTTCAGGTAGGGACAGAAAGAATGAAAAAATAACCAAGAGAAATGAGCTTCTCGTTAGTGTGTCTGGGCTCTCCCTTAGAGGTGGTGTGAGGAGCTGACACCTAATAGGTGAGGTGTTTAAGGTATGTCCACTCAGGGGGAGGACCCAGGAAAAGCTCGAGAGTTGATGTGGATTGACTTGGTTGGGATCGCTTCGGTTTCCCACCAGAAGAGCTGGAGGAGGTGGTCAGGAAGACCAAGGTCTGGGCATCTGTCCGCTTCCCACGACTTGGACCCAATATGCATCAAAAAACAAGATGGATGGATACATTTTAAGACCTAAATATATTTGTGATTTAATTAATTCTTGCACGGTGCATTCCAATTTTAGATTAGAATCTTATTTGTCATCACTAACACACCCACTGAGGTATAGTACATAACTGGTGAGAAGCATCTAGTCCTCAAGTTACAACACACCGCAGAACTGTCCCAGCCAAACGCATGATGGTGGTATGACTCAGACAGAAGCAATTACATATACACTGAGGCCTCATTTAAATTCAGAGGTGACTGCACACATCATTCCCTCGCTTAATTGTCTCTCACTACATTAGGAACAATATCAATAACTCGACTGCTTTTATAAGATAGCTAGGCGTCCATGTGTGCTGTTGCTAAGCCTGTGATCATTAGGCTAGGAAGACAAGTAATGATGTCAATCAGGTTCAGACAATTGAGAAATAGTGAATGACCGAATGCCGACAACGTCCCCAATCACCAAGAGTGCGGACAGAGTAAATTCAGATAAATAAGAACAATGTTACTAACAGACGTACATTTCATGTAGTCACTGAAGGGAGTGAACTGTAAAAACACCCAAATCAGTGCCAGTTGCCAATCAATCTAGCCACCCTTTTAGACTATATATAAATATATTCATCCTTACAAGATATGTTCATGCAGAACTTAGAACAAAACATATTTATGAAGGCTTTCCCTATCATGTGGCACTCACTTCTACCTAGCTCCATTCTTCAAAAGGCTCGTGCATGATGGAACAACACAGAGACGTAATCTGTCACTTTTCCTTGTCATTACCTTGTAGATACTCAGATATGACCTGTCATCTGTTAGACTATCTATTTATGTGATTGAAACCACTGGCATACAAAAAGAAAAAAAAAAGATTTACCATGATGAGGGGAAAAATGGGATGAATGATTTGGTCATTTTTATTTTTCCCGTCGAACTTTTTAAGCGACATAAATTATTGCCGTCATAAAAGTGACAAGCAGTTGGCCAAAGCTGTTAACTTGTAAACTATCCATCCATGGTCTGAACAGGCTGTCTTGGTGTACCCTTCTGGCTTTGTAGTTTGTCATACTTCAAGCAACACAAAGACACAAAATCCCAGCAGTATACCTGGTAAGTTAGGCCTGTAAATACGGAAAGAGCCCGTCACCTTGGTCTTTGATGATGCATTGATGTGAGTGTTGAGGAGTCTGCACACGACTTCATTCTTCACCCGGCAGGCTGATGGCAACACTCTCCACACGACTCCACACTCTATGTTAATACCCCATCTGGCTGTTTGTCTGTGAATCCTGCATCAGGCCAGACTTGCTGTGAATGTGTGTGTGCATGTGTGTGGGCAGGGGCCTCGCAGTCTGTCTCAGCGCTGCTACCTGATGATACTGATTAGGTTGAACTGAAACTACAGATGGACAAAAGAGGTTATGTCTCTGAAAACATTGCTTTGCCAGTTTGTAGTAAGATCAAGAGAGTATCATTTTGACATGACGATGGCACAAATTAAGAGTTAATCTGTGATTACTGAGATACTGAGTTATAACAGTTCATTCTGGCGGGGAACACATATCTGAGAAAAAGGGCAAATTTTCCTTTTGAAAGTTTAGTCTCTTCTCGGTCTTAACATCTCAAATCACCATGGGGCTTCTTCTCGACCATCTCCGATTTCCTTAAAAAATCTATGATCCAAAGTTTGGACATACATAACAATTGCTGTGAATATATGTGTAATATATCAAATACTTTTCAAGACAGGGCAGCCTGGTGGCACGGTGGTTAGTACTGTTGCCTCACAGAAAGGTCCCGTCCTGAGTTCAGTTCCACCGTCAGGCCGGGGTCTCCCTGTGTTTGCGTGGGTTCTCTCCGGGTACTCTGGCTTCCTCCCACAGTCCAAAGTTAGTGGGGTTAGGTTAATTGGAAACTCTAAATTGCCCATATTTGTGAATGTGAGTGCAAATGGTTGTCTGCGTCTATGTGTTAGCCCTGCGACAGACTGGCGACCTGTCCAGGGTGTACCCTGCCTCTCGCCCTAAGACAGCAGGGAGAGGCTCCAGCGCCCCCCCGCGACCCTGAAAAAGGATAAGCGGACTTGTCAAAATATATCTTTTTGACAATATTATCGTATATTTTAAACTTCACCTGAATTATATGCCTTCTCCAAGGCAGCAGGTCTGAACTAGGTCTAGGTAGAGCTGGTCTTGAAAATGAAAAATATGAACATATTTATTTTTATTAACTAAATTAAAAATTTAATTAAGTGTAGCATCTGAAAAGTGTTGTATTGAGATCAAACTATCTATTGACATTTTGGTTTTTGTTGTACAGCTTGTCATATTTGCTCAATCCAGCATGAAATTTGAATGAAAATAGCATTTTCCTCTTTTTTTTCCGAATAAGAATTTTACATTCAAAAGAATTCTGCATGTTTTATTTTTAATTATTATGAAATTCAACTATTCCATTAAGACATTGAAACTAATTGTCTTTTTCAATATGAGGTGTTTTTATTAGTGTGTGCTCAAATACGAAACTTTGAAGGACTGATTTATTTTCATATTTTACCTAGCCAATACCTGCACCTGTCCGAAATCAGAAATCCTGATTTGTTTTGATGGTAAGAAAGGTCAAAATTTCAGGCTTTTATCTTTAATAGTTTTCGAGATATTCACGATCAAACATGACTTCCAATTTCAACATAGTGGAAGTGGGCTAAACAACCATTGAAAAAAGGGAGACTCTTAAAAGTACTTGATATATGAAGTTAAAATTTCTCAGCAACTATTATTTATGCCCAAACCTTGGGCCATAAAATTCTTAAGTAAATTGGACATGACCGAGCAGAAAATGTTTTAAGAATTTTATCATTTGAGATGGAACGACCCATCATGATTACCTTTGTAGGATTAATAGTTTAAAATAATGCTTATTCATCTTAAACTGGGCCTCGGTAAAGCCAAGAAACCATCTGGAATAAATTCGTCATGTAGATATAAAAACTTCCAAGTTAAATTTCTAATGGCAAGGAGCAGCAAAAAGAAGACCAATTGTTTACTCTGTTGAAAAACAACCCTACCAACTGCTTGATTACAGCTTCTGTAAGCACTTTTGTGATGAGTTTATGTACTTTGTCTCTACTTTTGAGTTAATCGAAATATAGCACTGTTTTAATTTTGTAAATGAAGATATAATTTAGACCAATGATAGAGCAGTGTGTGTCTACTTATTTGTGCAGTGTAATGGGTTTCTCAGCCAAATCAACCCCTTGATCTTCCAGTTTCAAAAGACCAAGATGCTGATGCCTGTAAGACTTCAATGCAGGAGACCACAGAATAAAGGTGAACATCCCACTGACTATGTCAGCTACTATATACACTCTCTTGTTTGGACCAAAGTTATGAGCTTACCAGCAAACCCGCAGACTAATATTTCAAGCTTACATTATGACTAAAAATAGAAGATATGTGAATACGTAGTTATTAATCTGCTAGTAGTTGTTATAAGACAGCACACACAAACACGTCCTTAGTCAAAGATGTAAACAGATACTGATAAACAAGTGCAAAACACACTCTGCGTATTCCCTCTGACCTCTGGAAAGTTTTGGGTGTTTTCCTCAGTTCTCTCTCCTCAGCAGAGCTTGGTGCCAGTCCTGAGCTCTCTGGCCAAGTACGCTCGGCGACAAAAATATCACTCGGACCCCACCGTGCACAGATGGCCTCTCAGCTTGGCTTGTCACGACTCACGGTCTATTACAGGAGGTTTTGTGATGGACGGTCAGCCTCTGAAGGAGAACTTCTTCCACAGGGTAAATGGTCGGAGACAGAGAGGATGCCCTGACTGTTGCCTGGCCCTTTGCCGGGGGAAACCGTAGGGTCTGGAATGAGGCTGCTGCTCCAGCAGGAAGTGATGCGTGTGCGAGCCAGGAAACAGTCGGCGGGCTGTAGCAAGGATTAAAGTGGTGGATGGTGGTGGAAATATTTAGAAAAGCTGCTTTAGCTGCTTCGGTGCACTCTGAGGGAGTCTCTGTCGAATAACACAAGGACTAATACTCAAAGTATTACTAATATTGTCTCATTAACTGGAGCTCAGAACATTATCATTATCATTGGATAATCTTTATCCATTATTGGGAAGGACATCGAGAGGGTGTCCGAGTGTGTGTGCAACCTGTCAGGATCGCGCCTGTCTGTCGCTGAGGTGTGTGAGGTGTATTCTTTAACATCTTGGTACACATAATGGTCTTGTCTAATCAATAGGCGGTCACTGTCATGGCTGAAGGGCATGCTGGCAAAGACGCTGATGAGATATGGGACACATGAGACAAAGGGGATGGGGAGCGTCATGACTTGTTTACTGCAGCTGTTTGCTGTCAGCACCGCATTTAGCGGCTTTCACTGCTATGTCTCTCGTGCCTGGTCCTGCCAGACAGACAGACAGACAAGGTGACGAACAGACAGCAAAGCCCCTAGTGGTAAAATGAACAAGACACGTGGAGAATGCTGTCGAGATTGGACGGGAGTTAACGAGGAGACAAGCAAGGGGACATTCAAGTCATCAATACGGGCCACTGACAGGTCCTGTCACTGCACTGACACGTAGAGGGCTAATTATCAATGCTAATTAGGAGGCTAGTCAACAACAGCAATACAGAAAGGGACATTTTTGTCCCCAATAGCAAATCAGTAGGCCGAAAGACCTCACGTCCTGTTACCCAAAGGGACAAACAGGAGCTGATTTAAATCCCTGACAGGAGGACCTGACACTGCCAAGGAGACAAGCGCTGAAGCCCGAGTAACGAAATGAGTGTGAAAAAAGGCTCCCGTTTTCTCAAAGTATTCACTAATATCAAAATCTTTTGAATCATACAGCTCTGAAATTAGATAATGGATGCTATTTTTATGAGCCGGTTGTTATTATTTTTTCAGTTTTTTGTTAGTTAAGAAAGACTGCTTCTGTTTTCAAAGTTCATAAAAGAAAAGTACTATAAAAACAAAATGTGACTAAAAATATCCACACATATCTCATCTGGGTACCTGTGGTTTACAGCTCAAAGTGTGTCTTTATGTTCTTTCTTATTGCTGTCATTAATCCTTTATGTATTTGCTTTTATAGTGGTACAATCTTATGACAGAACTGATAATAAATAAAAATGAAAACAACAAAAACAACTAGATACAGTGATGCTCATACCGGTGCTCACAAAAGCTACATAAAAAAGGGGCCCGACTGCACAAAAGAGATAAAATATACTGGACTTGGCAATTTATTTATTGAGGAAAACATGATTTATCTGTTGGGTGGAAATGTATGCCGACCGAAGGATTAGTAGTTAGTTTCAATTTAAAATTAGAATCAAATGTTTTCACTTAAAGGTTTGACAATCAGCTGTGATATTTACAGCGCAGGTTTATGGAAGTAAAACACTGAGCAAACAAATGAGACTTTGCTCAACTCTGGAAAAAAATAGTTGAGTAACCACAGAACCATATCTATACAGCTTGGACACCACAAATCCACAGCTGGATAGATTTTGTACAAATGGAGCAAATTCAAGACATTCTGATCAGTCGATAACAAACACCTGAAGAACACGGTCTGTAGCGGTCTGTGAGGTCACTATGGGTGATCTGTAAGTGTTTAAAGGTGACTTTCACACTGATAGATGTTCATGTGAATAGGTCCACCTTCAGAAGAGGACTACACAACAATCGTGTGCATGAGAGGCCTGAAAGGTGAACACCACAGCTCTGTGAAAAATGACATTGGCAGCTTGCTATAGATCACATGAATAGTTCAGAGACTGCTTAAACAATATGTGGATGGGTGGAAACCAAAATACAACTTTTTGGCTTAAATGAGAAGCATTTTGTTACAAGAAAGGAAAACACAGCATTCCAGCGTAGGAATCGTATGAAAGACGGTGGTGGTAGTATCAAGGTTTGGCCCTGTGAATTCTAACAGTGAATTATTAAGGACAATGTCAAGACAGAAAAGGTCAGAATGGTTCAAGAGTAATTAAGGCTTAAAAGGTTTTGGACTTCTGACCCAAACTCAGCACTTCATGTTTTCAGTGGTTGAAAAGACTAAGATTTCTTCTACTCAGCGTGGAGGAAAGTTCAGCTGCAACTTTTGGAGCACAAGCTAACCGTTCTCAATCCCAATGCGTAACATACTGACGATTTTTCCGGTCCCGAGGCATCTCATAGTAACCCGAAAGGTAACCTTCCGCGTCCCTGTGATACGCGCCGGATGGTGGATGGAATTCAATAGAATGATGCTCCCGGCGGTAACGCACGTTCCAGCCGTGTATTCCAGCCCTAACCCTAACCATAACCTTATCCTTAACCTTAACCACAACCTTAATCGTATTAGATAGTGTTTTCCAAAGCGATTCATGATGAGAAAGTAAAATAAATGTACATGTCTAGATTCATTCCAAACGGTTCTCATGTTTCCGACGGGTTGGGTGGCCGAAACATAACATACCGACGTTTTGTCACGTGGGTATGTTACGTTTTGGGATGAGAACGTGTTGGGCTACTAAATAAAGTAAAAGGTCATGTTTTCTCCAGCACTTTAGCTGCACCTCATCTGACTTTTCCAGCGTCACTGTATTTTAAAGCCTTCAATTCCTCTCAGTATTTGAATCTGAACTGAAATTGAACTTCTTTTAGTACTTGAAAAGTTTTCAACTACACATTTGCAGCACCACTTTTTTTATACCAGAAATGTTGCCTTTTCTAGTGCAAATAATATCTGCAAACTTTCTTAGACTTTCCAGCCTTATCAACATATGTAAAAGGAAAAAGAAAAAAAAACTACCACAACACCACCGGTGCTGTACATATGTGTTTGTGCATCTTTGTGAGTACTCATATGAGGACACCTGTTCATCTGAGCATGGCAACGACATTTGTGCAATCAACTGTGTGTGTAGATGCGGGTGTCTATGTGCGCTGGCTTGCATATGTGAGCACCTATCCATTTGTGCGTGTCTGTGTGATGTGATGTGGATGATGTGTGGTAGTGAAGCATATTTGCCTCCAAGCTATATCATTTGCATACTTGTCACAGCCTGTCCATTGGGTGTCAGGTTCACTGATGCATACTCTGTTCCATTGGCAGCTCTGGTATTCATGGAGTCCCACTGTTATGGTAAGGTGCCTGTCGAGTGCTGTTGCTTTGGCAGACAGACATCACATACACATGAAGATAAAGAGGAGCACCTATTTGTCTATGTGCATATGCACGTGTGTTTGAGAGTGTGCACATATGTACCTTTATTGCCAGTCAAAGGCAGCTGTTTTGGCTGTCAATCTATGCTGTATCAATGCATCTAACCTACTGCTGTGAATAAATACCCAAACAATGTTGCTTGATTAAATCAGGAGTGACCACCTTTGATGAGAAGACTGCCACTTTCTTTGCATATCTCTTTCCACTGAAGGAAACAAACTTGCAGAAAGAGAACATAAAAGAAAAGTGCATTGCTCCTTTAAAAAACAACAACAACAATAAAAAAAATCCCTGACTGTATTATGACAGAAGAAGCAATGAAGCTCACTTCAAAACAGGAAAAACAAGAGCAAAATCTTCCAGGGGACCAAATTCTTAATGGCTTTAGAAATTTTGAACTAATTCTTCAAAGTCAAAGAGATCACTGTTGCTCAGATAAAACAGAAAAAGAACACAAGCGCACACACAAGGTAAGCAGGCTCCCAAAGCTTACACAAAAATAAAAACACACTGCACAAACACACAAGCTATGTTACACACGCTCACAAACACACAACAGAAAGCGTCAAGCAGAGTTTTGAACAAGATCCCAGTTTATCTCAACCTTCATCCCCTTTCCCTTCCAGCTGAACTTCCACGGTGTGAACCGGAAGGTCCCTCAAAAAAACTGCAAAAAAATGCAGTTTTACTTATTAAAAAAAGAAAGAAGAAAGTGTAGACAATAAACAAAGCTAAAATGTTTTTTACTGTGAGTTTGCTGTCTGGTATTTACTTTGATGGGACTGGCTGTAAGAAGAGCATGTAAGCATAAAGAAAATATAGGTGCCGGAGGAGGTACGAGCATGCACACACGGAAACCAGCTCACAGGTGTTAAATGATTAGAGGACAAAGAGAAGACAGACACACAATAGAGGTTGTCCCTGCTGTTTCAGAGAAGAGGATTCTCAGCTTGACTAGATGATATAATGAGCTGTTATGTTCTGGGTGATGAGATGAGAGGAAAGGACAGAATAGAGGAGACACACGAAAGGAGAGGAGGAATCAAAAAACAAACTCAGACAGACACACACGCACATTGAATTACGCTGTTTTCTCAGCACCTTCAAACTGTGACAAAAGTCTCGGCTGTGAGAAAGGTTAAGATTTCAATTTTGGTGGCTACAAGTCACAGCAGTGGAGGAGAGTCAGGAAAAATGAAAGGGCGAGGGCAGCACTTTTGGAAGGTGGTAGGAGCTAGGG
The DNA here is from genome assembly GCA_015106755.1 of Etia nguti. Taxonomy (NCBI): domain Eukaryota; kingdom Metazoa; phylum Chordata; class Actinopteri; order Cichliformes; family Cichlidae; genus Etia; species Etia nguti. The sequence continues at coordinate 52,510 of VUQG01040828.1, forward strand.
GCCTAGGTTATTATTTATTTGTCATGTATTAGTTTAGGGGATTGTGCGTGTGCGTGTGCGTGTGTCAGGTGAGAAACAAGAAAGGGGAGGAGTGGTGGGTGGGGGGGCAGATGCTAAAGGTCTCTGTTGATGATTTGCACGCTCCATCGAGCTGACTGCTGGGGCATAAAAACTTACATGGTCGGTTTCTTCAACCTGCCTGACCTCAATCTCCACTCTACACAAGGCCCCTGTGCTGCGTACCCACCCTGTGGAGCTCCTCCTCTTTGGAACCCTCCCTTTTCACAACCTACATCACACACACACACACACATTTGGAAAACAAAGAAAGAAGTCCTCCCAACAGACATGGGTTCTCTCATAATTTGACCTTCAGAATAAATGCACACAGACACACACAAACAGGACAGGCTCTGAACCCAGCGCCGCCACCACCTCAAACGAAAACACAGAGTGGAATTGGTTATGTGCATTTTGTTTAGCATAACAGCCAGACACTTGTCTCTTCCGTGTATTACCATATTTTTTTTTCTGCCGCTGCCCTGCGTGCGTACACATGCTGGTTCTTCCATGTGTGCAATGCAACGCGCTGAGATGTTTCTATCAAAAGCATTAAAGTTATAGACCTTTGTGGAAAACACACATGCAACATCACAATATGCATTTTTTAGCCTCTATAAGCAGGAAGAGAAGACTTGTTTTTATTCACCCTCGTCTGTCACTTAAAAACAAAAAAACAACATTACCATGAAGACTAGTAGTGATGCATATGTAAAACTGATCTTCCTATATCTAACTTTCCATGTGTTAATGAGTCGTGACTTGCCTCTTCTTTTGGCGAGGCAGATTTTGCTAGTTATTGGCACTAGAGGGCACTAGGGCTGCATCTATATCCACCCACCCCTTCGCCTGTGGAGTATGTGTAGGGGAGCACATACTTTTCATATGTAGGGTCCTTATCTCACTCTCTAAATCTCTCTTTCTCCCTCTTCTCACTCACTCTATCGGTAAGATCAGACCGCCATCGGCCAGCTTTCAGGAGCTCTTCAGCCCTGAGAAGGTCAGCCGAAGGAAAACTTCCTCCTGCCCACCTCCATTAAGACACCTGTGACCTTCAGTCTCCGTGATAAATGTATGGCTGTGCTCATGATTGTAGCCGACAGAGATCCTGTTTGTTTCGCCGTTTTACAGCAACCGTCGCTTCGTCTGCGCACACACAAGCCCAGTGCTACATATGCCAACACAAGCCCCTTTCTCCTCTCTCTTTTGTAAATGAAATCAATAGACACAGCTATCACATGCCTATTCTGTCACTGCACATCTGTCGCAACAAGAGGCAACAAAAGATCAACATGCTTTTCTAGTGAGTACACATGACCTGACACACGCTCACACACACACACACGCATACACACACATGCGGTAACGCTCACAACACAAACATTAAAATAATGACTCCAGTGATTACAAGATCAGTTGGCTTGATTTCAGTGGGAGATTGTTGCTGCGGAAACAGTGTTTGTTTGGTGTGTTTTAGATGAGGAGAGGGGAGAAATAAAGAGAAAACATTACTGCTGTACTCTTCACTTTAAAGAGAAAACAGATTTTTCTTTCTTTAGCTTCCACACGGAGAGATCACACTCAGTGAAGGATACATGTCTCCTCAGTGTAGGGAACAGGAGCGGTGCTGCCAGCTGTCATGTAGCTGTAGAAGGACACCTCAAGAGTGTAGCAGTAGGACGTGTCGTCAAGAAGACCGCCAAGGAAACGCCTACCAGTACCGGCCTTCACCACGTCACGGTTAAAGGAAGTGTTGGACTAGAGAAGCAGATGGAAAAAAATTGAGATACATTAAAGGTTTAGATTTCAGTCTTTATGTTGGCAGAGATGCTGGAGTCTGGAGATTGCTATAGTATTGGTTGCATTGAGTCTGTAACGCAACAAATAGTATAAAAACTACAGAATTTTACTACAAAATGTTTCCCAAAGTCCTAGAAAACCTAATCTGGAAAGAAGAGGTGTATGACATGAGACCAAGTAGTCACACTGTTTTCAAAAGCCTGAAGGAAGAGACGTTCTGTACGTACTCAACAGATTTTTCACCTTCTTCAAGTCCAATGTGTTGGTTTTTGGTTTGTTGTCACCAGTTTCTAAAAAGCGTAGTACATCTCTGTTCTTTCTGATGGATCCTTAGAGGTTCTGTTTTAACCAAACACGGCTACAGCTTAGAAATTATCAAAAAAAAGTCACAACACAGCACAATGACTGGCTAGAGAAACCATGCAGAGGATTCAAGTTGCCTGCATTGCCTGATGTGACTGTTTGAGCAAGTGTTTGAAGCACGCAAACAGTGTTAGGCTAAAAACAATCCTAGTTATCCAGCTCCCTGGGCAGCACAATTTCTTCCTCTCTTGGAGTGAGGACAGACTGGATGTTAGTGATTTACTATCTCAACATTATCTCAAACTGGTATGAGACGAGAAGATGAGACGAGGCTAGCTGGTTAGCCTAATTCAGTAGATATCTCTGCAGCACAAAACGTACCTGACATCTCTGGCATAACTTCATCACAGTTAATTCCTTACATTCTGTTGAAAAATCGCACACCCCAAACCTTTAATCAATCAGAAAATAAACACTAATGTTTTACCAAGTCTGCTTTATGTAGAAATAAGCAAGTGCTTGCAAGTTAACTATTTCTACATCTGAAATTTCACCTCAGTTCTTAAATGTCCACAGAGCACGAATGCAAACTTCTCTTGCAGACACGCAGAGTCAGATTATGTTTAACTACAACTTGGCCGTTTATTAAGGTGATGGTGAAAATCCAAAATGGGGTGCAAGAGCAAACCTTAACTGAGAAGTAAATCTAGTGCTCAGGAGCACTAGAGCTGGAAGACATGAGAAGAAAGTGAAGTGACGCTCTGACAAAGACAAAGGGGAAGGCGGGATTATGGGAGTGGAAGAGCTGGGGAGAACAAGGTGAACTAAATCACAGGAGACAAGACACAGGAAGCAAAACTAAAAGCAAAGCACAAAGAACACAAACACGCAAAGTAAAACAGGAAGTGGAGACAGACACATGAATGAACTTAATGCAAGGGATTTGACACAAGAGGAGGGGAACACAGAGGGAGGAATAAAACTAAGGCAACTAGGAACCAAGAACAAGACTAAATTCAATAAAAGGAACAAATACAAGAAGTAACACACACACTAAGCACAGGTTGCCAGAGCAATCCGGACACTCTCATGCAGTCGAGGGACGCCGGTGGGCGCGGCGGTGGTGTCGCACCCGGCACTCGGACCGAAACACCGCCGCCTGCGCCCTCTGCGTGCCACCAGCACCAGCAGCGCCTCCATTGGCTGGCCCGGTCGCAGTTGGCAAATGTGAGATGATAGGTGCATCACTGAACTGTCAGGCTGGCATTCTAGTATTTGTTCAGCTATGCAGGACAGAACAACTTTTACATCCAAAGGAACGTGTCCAGTGGACAACAATATTCCAACTTTCAGTCGCTCCCTTCCTACAAGGGGTCGCCACAGTGGGTAGATGTTTGATTTGGCAGAGTTTTATACTGGATTCCAGCTAGCGGAGGCACCACTAATATCACTACTTTTATTATTAGTGATTTCTTTACTTGGTGAATGCGATATTTCCACGCAGAATAGGAGTTGGGTTAGACCACCTCTTATATAGATATAGATGTTGATTGAGTCATATCAGAATCAGAATCAGAATCAGAATCGTGTTTATTGGCCGTGTATATGCACAGACACATACAAGGAATTTGGTTCCGGTAGATGGTGACTCTCAAGCACAGCATTGTATATCTCAACAATGTAAGCAGCACAATTCACCCACACACACACACACACACACACACACACGCGTGTGGATATATACAGCTACACATGCATACACATACATATCAACTCTAAAGTATGAAAGAAAGTTTTTAAAAAAGCTGCTATGATTAGTCTCTTCGTGTGAAAATGTGTTCATGCCTCGGAAGTTCTTTAAAGTAGTTTTGTACAATGTCATTTCAAAGATTGGCTGTAAAAGGCTAAAGCAGGGGAAAAAATTACATTTATTTTTAGGTCTGTGCGTGTCAGCTATACTACACAGCTATGATGCCGTCTTGGGAGGAGTGCGTAGAAAAAAAAAGTTTCCATTCACTGTCACTCCACTCTGGTGCACTGAGAGTTGCCTTGCTGAAATGCAGACTTGGCTGCCACCAGTGGGAGTTTGCCATGATTGTGTTGTGCTGCTGCTGCTGCACTGGGTTTTAGGTAGTGCTGAATGGGCACAGGGACAAAAGCACAGTGAGGGAGATGACCCCTGGGCCAGCTGTCACACAAGCAATACAGAGAAAAGAGAGAAGTTCTCCCGAAATAGCGTTTTACTTGTCCTTCGTAATGCGGCATAGAGTATAGACGCTGACAATAAGTGACATTTCCATACGTGTGTGGGTGAACATCTGCCTGTCTGGCTTCCCTATGTGTCAATGGGCAATAAAGGTTATTCTTTATGATGTGTGTAAGTGGATCTGCTATGAAATGTCACTGTCACCGAGAGAACGAAGGTCAGTGGAAGGGACCCGGGGCTTAGAGGAACCAGCTTGGCGGATAATGTATCTGTATGAAAAGGTGTTATTAGGTTCTGCACGTGTAGCAGGGTGGACGAGCGTCACAGTCACTGAGTGAATATTTCCACCAACGTGCCCTTCTGTTCTTTTTTGCTGTTGTCCTTTGTTTCTCCTCCTCACCCCCTTCGGTTTGCACAATCCTTCCCGTCCAAAATAAACTCAGTTTTAGCCACCTAGGAGGGCGCTTTAGCAGAACACCTGCGTCACTCACGCAGAGTCTCCTGGCCTACTTACAGTCCTGTGCTTCGTCATGACCTTCTGCTTGTGTTCTGTGCCTGGATACAACATAAATGCACATTCATCATTATGAGTATATGCCTTTTTACACAATTCAGAATCCTTTTCAGATCTTACTTCTTCAGGACTCTAACAAACCAAAAAAGCATTCCAGCTGTTGTTCTCGTAATCCTTATTCTTCAGCGTTCCCTCTTTATGCTCCCCTTCCCTTCTGCCTTCCTCTAATCCTTGGACAAGGTGAAAATCGTTGCTGGAATGCATGCGTTTGTATGATCTATGCTCAGAGTGGGCTTCTGTGGTCTGAGTACCATCGGTCTCCGTTCAGTAAAGGCAGCGAGTTTGCATTATCCCATTTGAGTGAAATCTAAATAGATTTCTGACCATTTCTGATTAAAACGAAAGTCTGTTTTGCTTGAGGCACTGAAACCTCGTATAACACAACATTAAAAAAATTACTGCAATTCTTGTGGATTTCCCCTGCCAGTAAATCCTCTACGCTGGCAAAAATACAGAGGATATTTTCATATTTTCGCTCGTGACTGCTGGGCACAAAGCACACTCTTAATTAATATGTGTGTAGTCTGTGTTTTCCTCTCACCTAAAACCAAGCAGATGCTTTTATTTAAAATCAACATCTTACCTCAAAGGCATGCAGTAAAAACGGAAAGGTACCCATTGCAAGCTACGTAAGTTCTCAACTGACTGCCACGAAGTTTGCAGCAGTTGGCAATTAAGTGCCTCGGTGAACACCGCCTTGCCAGAATTTGCTGAGATATGACTATTTCATGTTCTCATTTCAAGCTAACCCGAAGGCCGAAGCTGGTGTAATTTTGGTCCCGAGCCCACTTATCTGGTGTTTGCGCGTGTCTGTCTGTATCACTTACAAAGGAGAAGTCTGGCGCGTTTTGGCACAGCAGTCGGGGGAAGACAGCCTGTCTCTGGACGCGCTCCTCGTTCTCAAACACGTTGCCATACATAAAGCCATTCAGCATAGTGGAGTGGGCATGAACATCAATGTAGAACTCCAAACTGACTCTCTGATGGAGGAAAAGAGAAAGAGAACAGAGGGACAGAGAAACGGACAGATGATAAAAAACATCAGGTTAGCCGGGATACTTTTCTGTCAGTTAGCAACACTCCACATCAGAGATTCTCCACTGGGAGTAAGGAAAGTCCTCTCTCGGCTCTGGGGATACTTCGCTGGAGAGAGGCTTTCACCCATGGGATGACAACAAAACCCTCCAGACACCGAAAATACGCTCATACCTGAAAGGAGCCAACCACCCACACATAACTTCCATCAGGCTGTCCTTCTGAAGGGCACGGTTTCAGTACGCACATGGTCGGGTGAGCCGAGAGCAAAATCGTGGAAAATACACAAACACGCTCAGGTGGACGTCGCAGATTCATCACGTACACCAAACTTATTTATCAGGTTAATACCGACTTCATATTGAGAGTGTAATGTCTTTTCTCTCTAGTACACTCTGTGTAAAATGGATTTGATAAGATCTGTTTCTCCAGCTTGACTCTGTTATCACTCAGTCTACACACACACAGAGTTCGAGAGAGAGAGAGACTTTTATCTTATGATACAAATAAATGGCATATTTTCTGACCTCCAGCTACAACCCTTGCTATAACATGACAAGATGCAGGACCATCATAATACATGAGTATTACTTCAGATGCCTTCTCCTGCAAAGCACTGGGCAAACACAGACACTACATACCAGCTGTGAGAATCCTAACCTTCCAGTTTGAAAGATTTAACATAATTGTGTGCAACGTCACAAGATTTGATTTTTTTTTGAGTCAGCAATCAGAGTGCAGATCAGAACAGCCAATTTAAAGAAGTGCAGTCACACTAATTCAGATGGCGTTTAATTAAAACACGTGACAACATGAAGTTCACACAGAAAAATAATTGAGTGTGACACAAAGAGTAAATTCACTCTATTTCTGAAAGCGCTGCTAATGGGTGTTATTGTCTCATACTATAAAACCTACAAACTGAGGACAATGGTTAGATGGCTCCTGGAAACATAAAAGTATATAATTATTGTAAAAGTATTCTATTTTTTCTTCTTTCCACATTCAAACCTTTGTTTTCTACAGCTGTGATTGACTTGTAGATTTTCTTTCTTGTGCCATTTCAAGTTATTAAGACACACTAGCACACACTAATTGCCAAAGCAGCATTCAAAATGTGGATGGCAGTATTTATAGTATTATCTGGCAGTAGCTGTTTATCTGGTTTTTGCATTTCTCTCAATAAATGACAACATGCTGCATAATTTAACTATATATAATTCAAAATAAACACAGACCTGCTTTCATTTCACACTGAGATTATAATTCCTGAACTCGAATCCTAAACCAAAACAAGGTGTGATGTGAGGACTGGCAAATATGACCTCACTTGGCTAAAACCTTCTCACTCCAGCAATCTTACACTGGTTCTGACAAGGGCAAGCACACAAGCCCCCCCCCCACACACACACACCTCCAGACCCTTAACTCCAGAGCAACACCCGCCAGCGCCATCCTTCCTCTCTGTCTCCTCTATCTTATCACATTGTTCCCCTTTTCCTACTTTTATCCTTTCATTCTGCTTCTTTTCCTTCTTTATCTCTTTTCCCTCCCTCCTTCCCACTCGGCTCATTAACAATTCCCTACCACACCTTGTTCCCTGTGGGTCGTAAAGAGGAGGAGGAGGGAAGAATGAGAGGATGGAAAAGGAGAGAAGAAGGTATGGAGTGAATGAGGGTTGGAAGAAAGGAAGGATGGAGGGAGGAAAACCCAAAAGAAGAAGGGAACAGCAAAGATGGACAAAAGGCAGAGAAGGAAAACGATGCGCATGGCGTTGCGTATGTGTGAGTGTGCGAAGAGACAGTCGGACAGCGATGGGAAAACAGAAAAGCACAGAGATGGGGGTGGAAAGAGAGAGAAAAGGAGAGAATAAGTATATAAAGATGAACAGAGAGAGGGCGAAAATGCGAGAAAGACAGAAAGAGATAGAGGGAGACATAGAGATGTGTGTAGGGAGATTGGCAGGAGAGAGACTAGAGAGAGAGAGAGAGGGAAGCAGTGCTTGGGCGGCCCAAGCGACGCAGTGTGCCTGTGTTTGAAATTCCGCTCACAGCCAAAGCAATTTCCTGGCGGTGGCTGTGCTGTCAGCTGCTTGGCTGGCTGGCGGTGAAATATGGTGGCTGGGAGTCGGCCGCTAGCAGCCCCCGACAACCTGATGGATGGAGCCCCAGAGGAGAGAAACAGCAGCAGGAGAGGGTAGAGTTGGGTGGGGTAGGGGGAGAGCGTGGGGGGAGGAAGGGAGAAACAACAGAAAAACAAAACAAAACAAAAAAAGAGCAAGAGGGAACGAAGGTAAATGCAGCCAACGGAGCAGCGGTGGTGGTGGTGGGAGGGAGGCAGAGGGAGACGTGTACTAAGTATATGTACATGCATATGTATGTTTAAAGTAAAATACAGAGTAAAAATAAAAGAGCAAGGGTAAAGAATTCAAAAGCAAATCAAGAGGAAGATGGAGAAAGTACAGAAAGGGAGAGAGCAGGAAAGGAAGCTCAAGGTGTGTTAGGTAAAGCTGGGGAAACCAGCCTAATAATCTCCTGGCTCTTCCCATATGTGGAGGGGGAGGAGGTAGAAAGCCCTAGATTGGAGGGGGGCGGGCAAGCAGGTAAATGGTAGATTTTGGTGCAGATTAGAGGTTAAATGGGTGTTACATGGTTGTGTGGAATCACAGTGAATCTCAACGCCACGTTAAGATGTGTACACTTTAATGAAATGTATGTGGAAACGCAAAAAAAAAAGAGATAAATAACACTCTGAACAGCCTGACAGCTGACTCTAGGCAATGTCTCTTGAGGCCAGAAGACAAAATATTATCTTATCAACTGAGAATTAATCTTAAATGTTGTTTGGTTATTGTTATCCTGCCTCTTCCCACACCCCAAACACACACATGTTACCTGATGACAACTGGCTGTATATACATCGACGTGGGTGTGGATTGATGTCTGTTTCTGTGTGTTAACCTTGCGATGAATTGGCTCACTCTAGCTGTGATGGCTCCTTTCCCCCCATGACCTCAATGCTAATGCTTGTAGGGATTATTGATCTGCAGGAGCATAATTTTGGAGTAAAAACCAAACCATGCCCCAAAGTACACAAAGTACATCGACTGCCTTTTCTAGATTCTTTTTGCCAATTTATTCTGGAGACTGAAAGCGAGCCCACAGACTCGTGGAAGAAAAAACAGAGCTTCAGAAAAACTGTAAAGAGAGCAGTTGAGTTACCTGACTCACATATTCGTGTTCACAAAGTGAGACAACCAGATAATCCTGATTAATCTATAAGCGCTATGAAACTGTGTAATAACTCTTCATTCTTTGACAGGTGAACACACCTGTCAGGCATATGATCCCACACATATTTTTGTATTATACCTTCATGCAGCTGTTTTCTTAGATTTATAGTGTACATATTATTCTCCCCAAAAGGGAGGGAAGCTGTATTCGGTTCTGTATGTCTGTCTTTCTGTTTGTTAGCAGTCTAGTTGATCTATTGATCTATCACCTTCAGTTCTATCATTTCAATCCTCTGATCTTAACCCACATGGTTGCCACATGCTACAAAGGTCTCCTTCACACTACATTGTGAAGGACACTAAAAGAGAAGCAGTAACAGCCATGGCGCCCCCACAATGTCATGTCCATGCTTAATACAATGTTCAGCTAATGCCCTGCCAATCAAACTGAGACGGTTCTGAAGGCCCCACCAGTGTGATTGATGCTTCAATTAACAACCCGCTCTGACCTCCAAAATTGTTCATTTGAAATTGTAATTAAGCAATTAGGGGCAATTAAGAAACAGAGACTGCTGAAAGAAAGTCAGAAGACAATTTGAGAGTGCGAGAGAGAGAAACAGAGAGTGAGTGAGTGTCCAAATGAAACCTCTCAGAGAGAAACAAAAGCCCCCATCTTACCGCAGAAACTCCAGGGAACTCTCAACTTGTGGTGAACTTGCAGTGGCGGCAAACAGTTTAGTGTAAAATCTAGAAGGTCAAATGAATGAATTTTGTCAGACAAGTACTTATCTGCTGCATATTAATTAGAGCAGGGTGCGGGGGTGCGATGAGGGCCGTAAATGCTGGGCTTATCTTTACACGGAAAGGAAAAAGGAGCTGATTGAAGCAGGATTACATGCTCCTGAATAAAGCTCTTGGCATCAGCAGCATACCTTTTCGGGGGAAGGGGAACTGCTGCTTGTTCAGGAGAAAAAAAGTTAAGTCTACTAGTATAATGCATTTTATCCAACATTAAACATCCAGTATAACACCTGTGGGAGGAGTGTTGTGCATTTTTCTGTCTGCAATATGGCAGTATATGAAGCACTGGCAGTTACAAAGAAAGGGACGTTGCCATCCCCCTTTGACAGGTTCACAGCTGATTCATTCAAAAACAATGAAGGGACTTTAAAAGTACACCCTCAGATGTGAGCTCAGGGGCTGAAAAATAAAGCTAAAGAAGAGACTTGAGTGTGGCTCCAACAGAAGTCACTCCTCTTGTTAAACTGTACAGCTGAAATAAGCGTGATACAAGCAATTGGAGATAAAGTATCTGAATTTCAGGAGCGGGACCACGCCTCCAAACACGCTCCTTTCGGTTCTCATCTATAAATGTTCCCCCAGTTCTACAAGCTGTTCATTCTCCTTTACGTGCCCCACCCTCCCTCCCATTTTCAATTCTTTAACTTCTTCACTTCTATTTAGCACATGGGGATCTGCCAGACCTGGGAGCCGCCACCAGTCCCCTTCAAGGCCTTCCCCAAACCGCAGTTCAATTCATGCCAAGCCATTCACCTTTATCTAAAGCGCTGTCAAACCTTAAATGAGGACATGGGCCCAGTGAGTGAAATAAATATCTAAAAATAAAATGGTGCAAAAAATGATTTTGGTCTAGCAGAACCGGTTAGCAAGTTGCTAGTAGTTGTCTCTGTGAGAAATCGGTTGCAAACGAGTATGCAGCACAGCACTGAAAACCTCTTTGCAATTGTTCTTGTTGATAACAGATTGCCGAGTTGCTTGTAATTTGGATTGAAGATGCTAATTGCTCACTGAACAGAAACAAAGAGGATTCGCCTTCAAAGTAAAAGCTGAGTCTTAGCGCTGCAACTGGCTTGTTTCAAAAGCCACAGTTCAGTTGGAAGGCAACCCGTCTCTGGTTCTGACTTGTCTGCCATTTTTTTAAGTTTCACTACCACTTGTAAGGAAATTTGCAAGTGTTGACAAGTCAGCATCCTCCATGCAGGCTATAGATGACTGCGGTAATCTGCTAGCAACCAAAGGAACCACAAGGAGATCCTTGATGCAGGATCTTCTTTGCCACCAATTTCACTCAATGACAGCCAGCAGCCTCCAGCAACCTTACCTCAAACGGTCTGGGAATACACATTTTTCCTGGAGGTTGCTAAGGGGTCAACAACCAATCTCTAGGCCTCTGTGACTGAAGCCTAATTTCCATCTTCTGAGATTTAAACAAACTGTGGATTTAACAGGAGCCTGGATACTTTGATTGTTAGTTGGATTCTGACCAGACTACTAACTTTCTGCTAGGTGTCATCTGGAAACACTGAAACGGACCTCTTGGCCATGTTTGTGGTGTTGTTTCTTTTGGAGTATTTTAATGTAGTTTTCTGACAAATAGCATGCTTTACATTGTGGTTAATTTCATGTAATGTTATGTGAAATGGGAGTCCACAAACCAATGAGATGTTTAAAAAAAACCACTGTAGGAAACCATCACCAGCAGTCTCTGTTTGTGGTGTATTGCATACTGCTTCAAAATGTAGAGGCCTGCTGTGCTTACTTATATCTGGATAAGTCCACCCATCCATTCTTTTCTGCTTATCCAAGCAAGGGAAGTCTGGAAAGGTTGTCAGTCTGCCACAGGGCTGACACAGACAACCATTCTGACCTATGGGCGATGTCGAATCATCAGTTAACCTAACCCCACAACTACGTGTCTTTCGACTGTGAATGAGAGAGAAACCACGCAGACACGGGGTCAGCTAGATGCTGGATTCCAACACAGGACCTTATCGAATAAACCAGTTTACTTGATAGGTCTTTCTGGAAAATGGTCATTTCCAAACCCAAGTCAGGTGGCAAAATCAATTCATGACACCAACCGTTCTGTTATGGAACCAAGTTAGCGTCAAATATTCTTGCTGGGGAAAGTTTCCCGCATGAAAGGATTCAACATAATGACACTTAAACAGTATAAAAGTCTAACCCTTATTTCATTAGTTAGAGGAGCTGATTCAGGTCACAGGGGCACATGGTTAGTGACCCACTAATGATGTAGAAGTGACAGAACATGGCAGATGGCATGACCTGCTTCATGGATGAGAGTAAATGACACAAAACTCTGCCACCGTCTGTCTCCATCTATCTGATTTTCTCCCCTCTCCCTCGCCCTCTCAGTCTGCATCATGCTCTCAAATTGATGGTGGTATTTGTCTGTTTATGAACACAGAGGTGACTTGTAATCAGGCTGAACGGGCACAGACAGCTCTCTGCTTCAGCCCTTTTAGTGCCACATAAGCTGTCACATCTGTTGGGAGGGCTTGCCAGGAAAGCACAGGAAGGGGAAGCGAAGGAGCGTAATAGGTACAGAGAGGAAAATGTGATAAGAAAAGAGAGTAAAGAAGAGCAAGAGGGGAGCCACTGAAAAGATAATCTGAAATATTATGTTAAAAATTAAGATAAGGTAAAATCCTTTGAACTAAGTTGCGAAAAATAGCATAAAAATTGCCAGAGTATGAGAGCTTCATCTGTATCTTCCTGTGAAAAGCAGACAATTCAGCTTCCAACGGAGGGAGAATAAAGAGTGGGATGTTGGAGGAATAGAAACGACGCAGGGATGATGGGGAAAAATTGGCCGTAAATCTCAGAAATGGATCAGAAATGGTTGGCTGACACCAGAGGACGTTTTAACACACACAGAGAGAGGGGGGGGGAGAAGACAGAGAGGCGAAGAGAAAGACAAATAGATGTGCAAACCACACACACAGGTCGCTAACTTCACACATAAGGCGATTCTGACCGTTGAACAAAAGAGACAGACGTGGAAAGAGAGAGTGTGGAGTAGTCAGTGTAGAAGAAGGAGGGCATTAGGGAGGATTTCAAGGTGCAAAATCAATCTGGGTGCTGTGACAGGACCTAATACGTTTGTTTCGGGGAGAAAATTAATTTTCTAATATTAAAAAGGTCAAAAATAAGCCAAAGCAACAATGACCTCTTTGTCATCCTTAACAAATTATCCAAAATGGCGATGTCAGATTGGTGGGGCTACGTCGGCCAGTGATGAATGCTTCTGGTAATCAGCCAATCAAAAAGAATTCTTCTTCTGCTTTTGATAAATGAGCTGGAAAAGCAACGCTTTAGGAAGGAGATGGGTCCATTTGTTTCTTTGGTCTCTTCTCTTTTTTCCCCCTCCCTCTCCATTTCTCTATTTTCAAAACAAACAACAGGGTAGCTTGGGAACAGATTATAGCTCCTTGCATCACTGACTCTTTCAGCCATTTTCCCTGCTGACCAATGTTCAGCTGCAGATGGTAAATGATGGAATTTTCTGAAACAGTCTGAGCAAATATGCCTTGAGATGGATGGAGGGAAAGTTTACAAGCAGCTTATAAGCAAATGCTTAGGTGTCATTCACACAGGGGCTTTACTTGATTACATTTACTACGTTAAAAAAACAAAACACACACACGCACACGCACACACGCAGATGCATATGAACAATCACGACTGGAAGCAGTGATGTATCACCAGCTCATCATCTGCTCCTGTGGCTTAAGTAGGAACAAACCCTTACACTATTACAAGAATACAAGATGAGCATCTTAATGCGGTCCTACACTTTCTGCACCCACGAGTATGCGAGGATCTGCTTGTGTTCGAGTGATGCAAATTTTATCACCAAAGGGTGAACCCGAGGCTCCTAGCACCCCACTACACAACAGTCCTCCACCTATGTATGCATCATTTCAAGCTGATGCCAAGTGAACTTTAAAAAAATAAGAATAAAACAGGTAAGTAAGTACAATATCCATGTCTTAGAAGGGACCTCTTTCCTGCTACCTTATAAATATTAACTACACAAACTCATAAAACAAATGGGAGTCTTTGACTGATTAATTGGTAACAATATTCCCTGTGCTACAATAAAGGGCACTTCCCAAAGACACTGCGAGCACACGAACGAGCCACACTGTCTGCACTGCACTGTGTGAAACTCCATCATTATGCCCAGCGAGACAGTTTGAAATTAGCAAAGCAGCATACGACAAGAGGACAGCGGTGATGACAGTGAAGGACGACGTGCACTTTTTGGAGTGATTATGATCGACGTTTATTGTTGGCTTAAATTTACTGATGTGAGGTGTGAGATTTACCCCAGTAGCAACCAGTCAGGTACAGTCAGCTTGTGAGACCTCATCCCTTTGATTTTACTTCAGGAATCAGGTGAGAGTTATTTTGATTCAATCATGTAAAGTGCACCAAAGAAGTGCAGGTGTCTGATTCTCAGTGTGATCAGTAGTGACATTTAAAATCTCAGGCAGTAATTTAAATCAATACTGAACTAAAAAAAAACAAAAACAACCAAACAAAAAAAAACAAAAACGTGCAAAGTCTCTGAGAACCTTTGGGCAGAAAGCTAAACTATCTTACTACAATCCTCTACTATGGATAGAGAGATTGGTTTCTAATTAATCACCTGTCAACAAATTTACTGAAAATAATGTGTCACATTTTTATTGCCAATGTTTGAATAGACTGTAACGTAACCTTAAAAAAAAAAAAGATCTTCCCAGGTTTGTTGACAATAACAGCCAGTGGAGGGATTTCTGTGTTGTTTGCATCCTTTCCGAGTGCCTTGCCTCAGTGCCTCAGTTTGCAACGCTAGCTTCTAATATCAACAAGTGACTGGCTCCTTACAGAAAAGTTACTTTTTAAGCCGATCGCGCTGACAAGCAAACAAAAAGCGCTGGAAAAATACCTCAAGTCTCGAATATAGTTCACAGTCGTGCTTTAAAGTTACACTGTTTAATATAATAAACAGAGTAACATTAGTCACATGCAGAGTCGAGATGCTGACTACAGTTGTGGCTCAGTCACACTAGAGTAAAAATTAGACGGCAACCTCCTTGAAACAACGAAAAATCGGCGGTTGCTAATCCCTGTTGCTAATAGCTGCTGTAAACAACAGTTCGCCCAGAGGTTGACTGTGCAACACCTCAAACATGTAGGCAACCACATTCGCTCGTAATGCAATTGCACAAGTCGCCTGGTGGAAGGCAACCTGTCTCCATATAACTGTGGTCTGGCTGGGACTGTCTGCAGTCACTCTCAGACAGATTAGTGAAGGGCTTCAAATACCAACCATCTCGTTTATAACAGTTAATTCAAGTCGGTCTTCTGTAATGTGTGTTTTTGCAATAGAGAAGTCAGCTCAGCTGGTTGGCAATGGGTTGTATTCTGCTTATATTCCTATATGAAACTGGGGTTGCTGAGTACGTTTGTCACTTTGCAGTTAAATTGCCATCCTGCAACAATTCTGTCTGTATTTTGGGAAGATATTTCTGTTCTTGCCAATTTATAAAGTTAATCACTGGGTTATTGCAAAAAAATTGCATGAAATTGTCAACTGGATCCCATTTAATTGCAAAGTGATAGCAGACTCCCACCCCTCCCTGAGCCTGGTTCTGCCAGAGGTTTCTTCCTGTTAAAAGGGAGTTTTTCCTTCCCACTCTCGCCAAAATGCTTGCTCATAGGGGGTGATATAATTGTTGGGTTTTTCTCTGTATGTATTATTCTAGGGTCTTCCTTACAATATAAAGCGCTTTGAGGCGACTGTTGTTGTGATTTGGCGCTGTATAAATAACATTGAATGAACTGAATCTTTTACTGCATGATACTTTAATTGTCTTTGAAGACAATAACTGACTGCGAGTGATCGCAGACCTGGTCCCCGTCTTCGAAGCAGCTTTTAAAGGCAACGAGAAGTTGCAAGAATTGTGTTGGTGCTGCCGTCTCCAACCACTGTTTTCTGTGACTGGAGCATAGTGAAAATGGTGTGAGTAAAAACACACCTCCTGAAGTTCACAGATAACATCTGCTGACAACCTTTAGTTCTTTTTTAAATGCTGAGGAAGTACAAACTGGGGTAAACAGTGTATTTGTTTATGCTTGATGAATAGAATTTTTTATGAAACATTCACTGTTCCTCTATATCTGCACCCACCTGTAGACTTTGATTTAGTTTCCTCCACAGGGAGAATATTTAATCATCATTTTTATGTGGGCACTATTTCTTTGGGTGCGATTAATTTATTTCCTTTCCACCAAACTGTTGCTGTTCAGTTTTTCCACATTTATAGATCAATAAAAACAGTTACCGGAAACTGTGAGCTGATTGATGGGACCTAAGTCACTGATTTTCAAAGCATCAGTTCTTGTTTAGGTCAGATTTTGCATAAACACGGATGTGCTCCAAGCAGTATTGAATTTCTCCATAAATATTTGTCAAATAAAAGTTTTCAGCCATCAGTGGTAATGCAGTGTAGATTGCTTCTGCTACAAGCTTTGATTTTAAATGGCACTTGTCTGGAAACCTGCTGCCAGTTATTGAAGTCATTCCCTGAACAGAACAAGGAAGCTATTTTACCAACAGAAAGCGAGTGTTGCTGCATTCACAATGACTGGGAATCACTTTGGAGTGACTAAGGTATCCGTCTCAAGAACGGTAGATGGAGTTCCAAGCTGAATGCTGGTTGGCTCCTTTGTGCAAAAGAGGGCAGTGTGACTTTGAATTATGATGCCTTATGCATAGAAATGTGGGTGTTTAAAGAAGTAAAGAAGTCGTGGTGACACGGCCTCGGTGTCAGACTTATGTTCATAATGGCTCACAGCAAATTTAACCTGAGATGAGACAGAATTGTCAACTTGTTACACGACATTTCGATCTTCCATCGCGACGTTTATTGGCTAATCGTTACTTTTCATGTCATGATGTGGATTTAAAAGTATAAACTGTTTATAATAAACTACGCCCTAAAGTGGTGACTTATTGCCACTAGCATATCTGGATTTGATTTTGAAACCCAGGTTTGAAACACATATTGGACTTTTGAATACAAGATTTAAAGAGGTCAGGAAATGTATCTACATGACGTTAGAGCTGTAATAGCAAATCACCCAAATTAGACAAAATGCAAACAGAGATGTACACACACACACACACACACACACACACACACACACACACACACACACAAAACGAACCAAAAAACCCACACAATTCGACTTAAATGTATCTGCTGTCATTTCAAAAGAAAAAAAAAGGGGGAAAAAAGACCTTACAAAAAACCTTACAGAAATGTAATTTTTCTTAAGTTCTGTAAGTAAGTCATTGTGTCACAGTATTTAATTTGGGCTTGGGCCTGGGTTTGACTGCACCATTGCAACACCTTGATTCTTCGCTTTTTTAGCCATTCTGTTGTAGATCTGCTTGGGAACCTTTTCGTATTGCATGGCAGCACACATCTGACACTGAATGCCAGATGCACATTTCACTCTACAATATTTTGGTATAGAGAGGTGTTCACGGCTGAGTCAATGACTTTAAGATGCCTGGGTCCACCACCCCTCCACCGCCGTGCTTGACAGCTGGTATCAGGTGTTCGTGCTGACATGATGTTTTTGCTTTTTGCTTTTCATCGCTGTGCATTACCGCCAGATATCTACAGTTTGGTCTGGTCCATCCAAAGGATATTGTTCCAGAGTCCTCGTGGTTTGTTTAGATGCTACTTTGTAAAACTAAGCTGCGCATGTTTTTTTTTTAAAACAAGAGCTTTTTCCTGGCAACCCTTCCATACATTAAAGCTTAACATTTAACATGCTAACTGAAGCCTGTAAAGTCTGATATAGCTTTGCTGTAATGTCTAGTCCTGGGTTTGTGTTAACACACACCTGAATACTCCGGACCTGCAAACTGCTACAACTCCTGGTATTATCAAGGTGCTTACACTCTCTGCTGGTCAGTTAATCAAGTGCATTAGCAGCGCTTGGTTGCTCCTTACCTCAAGTCCTATGGAAGCAGGAATGGAATACTTCGTTTTTTAATAGGGCCTGCTATATGTTCTCATGTCATGTTGAAAGTTGAAGCTGCAATTCCAGCAAACTGGGACCTAAGTTCTTTGAATTTTGATGTTGGAGTTTGTTGTTATGAGTTGGAAAACTCGTTACCATTTAAAAGGTCATCTGTAGCCAGCAGACACTGTTAACATTACTGCAATTGCCCTGTGAAGGCATCATTATGAAAACCCGCACTCTTAACACCTTTTTAGACAGCTAACATGAAGCAGCGACATTAAAATGGCAAACCAGGGCTGCTGTTCAAACTGTTTTTAGTTTACTTGCTGTGACTCTGCAGTCCCTGACAGCTGCCACCCACCTCTTTGACTGACTTGCTGAATTTTGGGGAACTGTACTGCGGTTCCTAATATACTATATAGCCAGTCGGATATTTGAAAGCTATACGATGATGAATACTCTACAGAATGGGCGAGCGTGGGTCAGCACATTTGTGTTTAATTTATACTTTACAGCAAGCAAAGATTGTGTAATGTTAAGAGGGGCAATCAGTTATATTTTAGTGATTGCTCCTTTAGCAGCGACTCAAACAGTCACTGATTAATTCAACAGTCTCTCAACTGTTTCCTTAATATGATTTAAGTGTTATCAGTGCTTACTTGTGTGGTAGTGTTATGAATAATCCAAATTCCCAGGTCTTCAAGCTTATTCTAGCTTTTGTATTTTAAACAAATAACCACACAGAGTTACCAGCTAGTAAATGGACCACATACAGTATGCTAGCTTAGCCCAACTGTTCTGCTGTGGCTGCTGCTGATCTCCTGTTAATGGAGTCCTCCAGCAGAGCCCTCCAACCATGGTAGCCTCATTAGACTCTATGCCCGCTGAGTGAGATGAGCATGAGTGGAGGGCAGCAGCACAGGGCCTCCTGGCTGCAGAGTTGGCATCGAAACTGGCATCTGGGAGCCCCAGACATGAGTAGTGTGTCTGATGGGATTAACTGGCTGTGGCGAAAGAGAGACAGAAGAGGAGAGGTTGCCCAAGCTTCCAAATTAACTCTGCAAGACTGAAGGCAATCATCAGGGAGAAGGGGGCTACAGCACGACAAGTGCTGGTGGGATGGTTATCAATAGAAAAGAAGAAGGAATTCAAGTCTTCTGACCCGCAGGAGTGGACTCGGGAAACATATGGTCTAATTCTGTGATACTGACTGGGCTCTTCATTTACCCAGCAGTACTGTTCCAATTAGCATATTTTATTGTAAAACAATCTTCCATTAATTGTATCTGCTTGAGAATGAATGTGTGAAAAATGTGCTGAAACAGACTCAGTATAGTATTTTTTTTAAATGCATCTGACAGAGAATAAGAACCCGCGTTTCAGGATGAAAACACATTACATTCACTCATCCATGTTTCTAAGCAGTGCTGCAGCTTTGTGGCTGTTTGTTTGTGTACTTTCTGTGTCTGTTTGCTCAGGCGAGTATGTGTGAGTATGTGTGCGAGTGTGTGTGAATGACAGGCATGAGTGGATCACCCTGCCATGACAGAGTCTATCGATCAGCGTGTCAGCGTCGAGGGAAAAGGTTAATCTGCCCGATGCCAGCCTCGCACCTCACCCCAACTCTGGCCTGCCCTGCATCCCGCCCCAGCCTGCTCCCTCTCTTATCAGGATTAGAGGAGTGTACAAAAGGGCAGAGTATTCCCAGGACACACGCTGACCTTCAGTAATCCCACCAACCTGCCGCTCTGCTTATAATTAACATCAGGAACAAAGATGAAAAATCCCTAGCCTTCCTGTGAAGCGCTCCTCCTACTGAAAGTCTCAAAGTAGAGAAGGAAAAAGTTACAGTAGATTTAAAGACTGAAAGCACACAGTCTTGCTTCAGTAATATGTTTTGAATGGCCAGGAGAGCCTAGCTGACATTCTAGAGGTGCTGACTGGCCTATCCATGCTCCCCAGCGCACACACCCTAAACACAGACTGGAGAAACATGCTGAACCAAGCAGGGAGAAAGAAAACTGTTCTTGGGATCAGTAGTTGCTACTGTGGAGAATGAATGTTGAGCACATAACAGAGGACTGTGTCTGTTCGTGTGTGTGTGTGTGTGAGAACACACTCACCGGGTCTTGGTTCATCTGCACTATGAGTTGTTTCACAGCGTGCAGTGTGGGGTGGGCCCACGGAGAGGGATCCTGCCAGTGTCGATTCAGGTCGAAGCCCATCAGAGAACACCTGTACACACAAGCATGCACGCACACACGCACACACAGATAATGGAAAATCAAATGCGGTTTGCCTTACAAATGACTAAAGGCACCTTGTGGAGTTACTGGCCACAAACGGAGCAAAGTTGCACATGTTCAAAGCTTAAGTTTAAAAGTGACCTCTTGTCTTTTTTATATAGTTGTTCACTAATTAAAAGATGGTGTCAGTATCACATGCTGAGACTGCCATGTTATAAAAATGATATTGAAAAAGCGTCCCTGGGCCTGAAATCACTTCCTTACTTACTTTTATGACTGAGTAATAAAAAAAAAAAATTCAGCTGTAAATCAGGATATCAGGATGGTAAATTGTCATCTTTTCTTTTTTCAGCACTTTTGTTTCTTTGTAAAAAATTCCAAATAAAAACACAGAATAAAAGATGGAAACAGCATCAGTGTAAAAAGTAAAATGTGTAAACGTGCATTCTTTTTAATGGACAGCAGGGGGCGACTTCACTGTTTGCAAATAGGCTTTGATTGTACACGAGTCTAGGGAAAAACAGCCCTCGACTCCTCGTCTCTGTGACCTCAGTAAACACTTTTCTGATGACTTTAAGGGCTTTTTCACTTTTTACTGAATAAAACTATTAAAGTTAGAAAGGAGGATTGTAAAGTGCATACTCTAACTAACAACTTATCAGTCACAATTCATTAGCCAATCAGCTTGTGGTGTCCTCGGTTTCACAGTCTGGTTGCAAAACACAACGCTCAGCTCGAGAGCTGATAACAGGAGTTCTGTAACCAGTGGGTGGCGTCACGATGGCTACTTCCGTCTTTTGTACTACGACTACACTAGCATTTATTGCACACTCGAAATTCAAATCCTCTAATAAAACGGCAGCTGCTAAATATGATGCCCTACATAGTAAACTGAGATTGATTTGGGACAGAAAAATGTAGGTCACAAATTCTTACTAGATTCAGCTCAGCAAGTGTTTGACAAGGGAAAAAAATCCTTGTAACAGATACACATGATGCATTATCGGCAAGAAACGGGGACTCTGAAGTCTTTGATAGATGCATTAAAAGCAGACTGGGAATGAAGGAAGAGAAGCAAACATGTAATCAAAGTCTGGCTGACCGGGAACTGAACCACGGATGATGTGGCACGTGCCCCAAACATTAGGCTGCTGTGGCGCCCAACCTTATAGTGTTACCAAGAGTGTCACATTGCCATAATGGGATGCTTACATGTAAAGATGCAAACTAATCTGCTGTGCTTTGTGACATGTGGGTCTTTGACATTTACTAAAGCCAGTGATAATGACACAGGAGTTACTGATACTGCAGGGCAACTGAGCAACGCAGCCAGCCATGAACAAAATACTCATCCCAGGTTAACTGCAATTGATTATTTGCTCTGCATGTATCCATTTCAGTCTGCTCTCCACTGTGTCCTGCTGAGGTAGCTGTGTGGTTTCTGTGTATGTGTTCTGTGTGTCTGTGTCCACGGATGAGGACTATAACTATTCACCTACTGTCAATATGCTGGTTATCATCACTCAGTACAAAAGCAAGCCAATGAAAATAGCCTGAACTATCACCAGTCGCACTGAATGGTATTACTGAGATTGTCACTGTGGGAAGCAAACTGAAAAATCCCTGCACATGTATTTTGTGGACAGTTGCAAGGCACCACCACTAGATGGCGTTCATGAACACAGTGGGAGTGTGTTGCATATCTTGGTGAGCATTAGTATTCTGAGGGCTGAGCCTATTAAGTAAAAGGCAATTATGAAGAAGGGAATGAGAGGAGAGGAAAACAGAGGAGAGGAGGATGCCCACAGAGTTGCAGCAGTAGTGTTAAAGACAGAGTGGAGGAGAGGATGGACAGAGAGACTAGCAAAGAGAACAGCCCTACAGCCAAATACTATCTTCTAACAAATGCACTGCTGTGAGCTATATGAATTCATTAAGCTCTCTAAAGGTGGAGTTAAGAGGATATAACCCCACAGAATGTGATACAAAACCATGTAATGTGTGAGTTCTATTTAGTGGAGGGACGGTTTAAAATTAAGAATTAAAACATGCGCGTTTGTGTACCTGTAATTGCCCAGGTAGACTCCGTCGGGATTTAGCATGGGGACTATCTTGAAGATCACATGATCTCTCAGGATCTGAGCAACAGGGTGCTGGCTCACCAGGAAGTCAATCACACCTATGAAACACACACACACACACACACGGAGGAAAATAGACTTGAAAAGAAAACCAAAGGCGGGCTGGCAGTTAATTGAGTTTTGAGAAACAAAAGGAGAAGGAAGGACAGCGAGGGGCATCATCAGAATCGAGGGAGGAATAGCAGACGTCAAGCTTAAATCGATACAAATGGAATGGAGCTGACGGCGCTGGAAAAAGAGACAGCACACGGAGGACTAAAAGCCAGCTCATCTGATCCATGATGATGCATATGCACACTGAGATAGATAGATAGATAGATAGATAGATAGATAGATAGATAGATAGATAGATAGATAGATAGATAGATAGATAGATAGATAGATAGATAGATCACGCTCTACCTTTCCTTCTCAGTCCCATTACCTATAAACAAAGGAACCCAGAAGGAGCTCACCTGACCACTCTGAGCAGATGGAAAGGAGCAACAGAGCCATTAAATCCTGCTAAAAGACAATTTCCCAAAGGTTCCTAGTTTTTCAAGATGCTTTATTAGCTTTGAGTTACCAGAGCTCAGGAGCAAAGACACTGCAACCCTGCTGTATTTCAGCACTATAGTTCGAGTTGTTATATAGGAATATAGGCTCGGGTATCTATTCTGTTAGGTTATAAAAGCATATTATAGTCATGTTCAGAATTGTAATTCATTGCTCATCCCTTTTCATTATGTATAGTTTCCAGACAATATCAGAGATATGTTATTATTGATCACATGTTGAGCTATTTTGAGTATATTTTAGTACGATGAGCTAGTCTGTTAATTAGTCTGGTTTAATTTTTTTTTTTTTGCCTCTATCCACTGCATACCTGAGCACAGGTAGCCTGTGTGCAGTCCAGGTCTGTCTGGAAGCATTTAGTGTTTTATGAAATGAAAAATACAATAAAAGGAGCCGAAATCCAATATCGTGACAAGACCATCGAGATGAGACAACAACAGCATTTCTCATTTTCAACATTTGACATGTTTGCGTTCCACCTTTATTTAAATTTTTAAACTTTACACAGTATCTCAACTTTTTTTTGCAGATGTGATTGTGCCACATTTAACATGTTTGGAAAGGATTTTCCAGTTTGAAAAAGGCTAATGAGGTATAATGTAATAATAATGTAATCTCAGCTGGAGACCAGACATTTTGGTACTTTTGATATTTGGTTTTCTGAGTCTTGTGATAATTTGGTAAACGGGCTCTTTAACAGAAATAAAAAGTTTAAAAAAATAAACAAACAAAAGATCTTTAAACAAGGATTTTGTGCCGTTACATCATCGGGAGAAACCACGGATTATAAAATAAATCTGCTTCATTCTTTCATTTCATTTTCAGGGCATGCAACGATGATTTAAAAATTTTTTTTAAAGTGATATAAAATATCAGTCATACATTCAATAAAGTCAACAGTAGCCATAAACATCCTGGTTACTAACAGCAAAATGTATTTGTACCGCATTGTGCAGTGCATGCTGACATACGCTGCTGTGCACACAGGTGAGTGGTTCTGCATTTGAATCAATGACCTCACATTAAAACTTTACCTTGACAAACAAACGAGGCGGGAGACTCTCCGGGGTGAACACGAGCGGTGAGAAAGACCAGCTTCTTCTCCCGTTCTGCACTCAGGTGGTCTAAACAGGGGTAGTGAGAGGAGTTGGCGAGGAGGAGGGGAGAGAAAGAAATGTAAAGAAAGGTAAAGAGAGGGTACCAAAGGGAGAAAGAAGTGGTGCTGTTAATGCACAAAATTCTAGCAGACCTGTAGAGCAACTCCAAAAACTTATTCTCTGACACAAAATAACAATTGAGAGTTGGTATTTAACTTAGATATACATGTAACCCATATAAATCCAGTGTGAGAGGTTGGGTCAAAACACACGCTGACCTCACAGTCTATTTTCAGCCAGATACACATGAATCAATCATCAAACCAACACACGCCACAGAATATTCAATAGATAAAGTGAATTATACATCTATAGGGGTCAGGGTCTGCTTGCAACAGGTGTGACCTGATAGAGGTCTTCTTTGAGTTAAGACTTCAGGCTTACTAAGGAATTCACTGTGGCTCGACGCTCCACACCTACTCCTTGGTGATGGTGTCACTCAGATGTGTTTGACCTTTCTTGAGCTTTTCCACTTTACTGGTGTATTTTTGCATACGCAAGGACCATTAAGCCTTTTGATGTTAAACATCAACATCATATTTCTCCATACCAGTGGTGGGAATGACTATATTTTAATCATATCAAGCATGATTATCTTGCTCATATTGAAAACTAAGCGACAGAAAAGCTAAATAACATAAAAAAGCCAAACAGGATCTATTCATTGAAACCACAAAGGTCAAAGTTTTGCTGTTTTCTTGGCGGGTGTTTCTCTTCTAATCTGCTGTTGCTAATGGATGAAAGCGATTGCGTACCTCATTGCGATACACAAACTTAATATCTTATCGATTCTTCCACTTCTTCTGCTGAGCACAGAAAATGCTAATTAGCAACAGGGTATGCACCTTTCCTTCTCTTTAATTCCAATTTAACCTCAGAGCAATGAGTGTGTGCTTCTCTGCGTGTGGGAGCACACGCGTGTCTGTCTGAGTAGTTTGGAGTCGTAAACAAAAAAAGCATTGTTCCATTTAAGTACTCTGCCTCTGATTTTATTTCGCTTTTTCCTCCCTCTGCCCTTCACAGAGACAAATGGCTTTGCCATTCAGGAGTCTCCGTGGAGCGGGGCAGGGCGTTTGTTGTAAATGTGAGTGCTTGCCGTTTCGCTGGCCGCTGGGTGCTCGGTGTCTGTGAAATTCCATCACTTACAAATTCTACTTTGGCCTCGACCCCGGGCCACCGCGTAGGCTCCAGATACAAGAACACGGCCATCGCACACACTCAGATACACACACTCACTGTACAGTGCAAAGCTGCAATCAGAAAAGAGGGGGAAAAGCAGCAAAGGCACACAGCCATTTTCCCTACAGTAAAACCAAGAACCCAGAAAGTTGTGAGCCAAACTGGAGGCAGCTGCCAAGGTCCCGACTGTCTGGGAATTCAACCATCATAGCCATGCTACATTTAGTCTCAGTGCTAGTGTGCCCTTGCTGCTTCATCAAAACAATCTCTTCCAGCAGGCTCCTGGAGCTTACAATGGATGTACTGTTTATCCCACATCGTTCTGTGAGTATCTGTGCGTATGCGTGTGTTTGCTCATGTGTGTGTGTGAGACTACGTCTCCTCAGGGCTCTCACAAATGCTCCCCAAGTAGTTGTTGTGTTTATGTGTCTGTATCTCTGCATTCCTCTGTATCTGACTGTGCGCAGCCAAGCACTGTAGCACAAAATTAAGTCCCGCTATTCCATAGGCACACTGACACCCGCAGGGGACCTGGAGGATACAAGCACCACAGCTAGGTTATACATAAAAGGAAATCGGGCTGAGGTGTGTGTCGCACTAAGGTAACATAAAGGTTAGGGTCAAGTTTCGTTTGAGTCTCGAGCATAGTCGTGCAGAAGCTTCTCCTGACCTCAAGGTGTCAGTAGAGATCAGCAGCCAGGTGGCTGTGGAGCGAGACTGGAAGAGCAGCTTGGAAGACAGAAGCAAAAGAGAAAGAGAAAGAAAGGTAGCTTTCTTAAGGCATCACAAATGATCTCATTCGCCTTCCTGGAAAAATCTTTTTGTTTGTCTTTGCTGACAGTTCTCAGAAATCGAAGTACAAACAGAGAACATTCCTTCACCAATGAATGCCTTTCCTCAAGAGTAGGAAATGTCAAACTAGCATCACTCTCACGTCAGTTGGATGACAAGCCAAAATGGGTTTTGTGAAACTAATAGTTTTTATTACAAAGCTGATATAAAAGAAATATAAATCATCAAATAATATAGACATATGACAAGTTGGAACCAGCAGGTGACAATATATTTTTCCATAACTAATTAATTTTTAAGGATTAATGAGTGCAAATAACTGTAAAAACTGACAGCTGATTGACCAATTCAGTAAACATTTCATAACTATTCTGGGTTGAATTCAAGATCATGGCCAAAAATGATGACACTATATAAACACACAGATAGTTTTATCCTCTGTGTCTCATGTTGGCACTCATAGATCAGCCACATGTACGGGAAAAAAGAGGGGTTTGCTAATTTGCCACTTAGAAATGCCGTTGTCAAACCAAAATATACATAGCCATAGCAAATGATCACAAAGTGCTGGAAATAAGAAACATAAGCATGTGTTAGGATGTGAGCATGAGACGACTGGTGGGTCTTCAAGCATCTTCAACATGAGAGATGTTTCCATTATGCAGTGGTTAGAAATAAGTATATCAGAGGGTTTGGACAAACCATTAGAGAGGCAAAGTTGAGCTGATTTGGACATATGGTGGAGGAAGGCATGCAGAGTTCCTCTGGAGGAGGAACGCTAACGAACGGTGGATTTTTTTCCACTCGATAGAAGTTAAGGTGAGGGTTCCCAGTGTTTAGGGACAAATGCAATTGCATGGCAGGATGCTGTAAACGGATCAAACCTCAGTCAGGAGAACAACTGAGATAATCCATCAACAATATATGGTTAGTCATTAACATACTGCTGCATGGGCTGGGCTATAGTTAAATCTTAGGGTTTAAAAACTGAGCTTTAAAATGATTAGCGGTAATAAAAATTGAGAGAAGCCGACAGTGATCACTGACTGTTTTTAGGGGCTTGTTGTGATTAAATAGAACAAGATACAAAGCATTAAAACATGTTAAAAACACAACAGCCTTATTAAATGCAGAGTACTTTTGGCCCGGAAGCAGGTTTCATCACGCCATCACTTAAAGACCGGATTGTTATTCAGCCCAGCTGGTCGTGGCAGATGGCTGCCCCTCCCTGAGCCTGGTTCTGCTGCAGGCATCTTCCTGTTAAAAGGGAGTTTTTCCTTCCCACTGTCGCCAAGTGCTTGTTCATAGTAGCTTGTCTGACTGTTAAAGCGCCTGGACGTGACTGTTGTTTTGATTTGGCACAATATAAATAAAACTGAATTGGATTACATCCATTACCTGCAAAAAGTTTAACCATAGTTATTTATTTGGCTTTTTTAATGTGTATATTTCTTTATATATAGTGTCTATTTAAGTGTATTAAATTTAGTATCATATTGAGTCTACTTACTTATTATATAATTGTATACTATACAATAATGTAATAAGATTTATAAATCACATAAATCACAACAGTGATTTATGTGATTTAAGTGCTGTAACTGTAATCTACCAAAATACAGCACCTACATATGTTAGGCATCCATTAGGCGCCCTTTTTTGTGACGTAAATTCTTGATCCCGCCATGCAGGCGCGGCAGAGTGCCTACACCTGAAAGGTTATGTTTCTCAATTATGAATCTCTTTAATTTTAACTTCATGGCTCTACTGGCCTGTCACAACAGCTCAGAACACGACTAAAAAAATTTTAAGAATTAGGTGAGAACGAGAATGGAGGCGAGTGAGAGGGTGGCGGCTGAGCAGGGGCGGAGGGGGAGGTGACAATGAGTGAGTGAAGGCAGCGGAGGCAAAATTTATGCCCACACTACCAAATCAAAGTGCTCCCTCAGCATATTTCTCACCTGCCAAAGTCACGAGCCGCACTGAACTGCACATTACCGCTCATTCTCTCGCAGCTCGCCAGGAGAAAATAAAAAATTAAAGGATGTCAAACTATGATCAGCTCTGATAAATATGGAAATTACCAGCGAGAAGGAAAGTGCCAGTGAAAAACAACATAAATCTAATGGATTCTGAAGGTCAGCCCTGATTGTGCTGGTCAGCTCTTTCTGTGACAGCAGCCTCGGGAACTTGGGGTTCAGTCTCATAAGTTGTGACATGATGTAATTAACTGAGATCTTCTTCATCATTCTTCTTCGGCGGGTACAAAGGAAGCCCTGTCAAGACCTTCTGGAAGACATGGCATATATTTAAATACATTTACCCTTTTTTAAGAGTAAATTTGATTCAAGAAGATAGAGGTAGACTTAGCTTGCGTTTTAATATTATTGTTGTCCAAACTTTCTGACATAAAAGGCACTAAACTGTATGACTATCCTCACTTTACTGGACACTAAATAGCATCTTGGGTTTTATATTAAAGCAGATGAAATATGGAATATCTAAACACTTTGGCACACTGCAGGGAGGGATAATGTGCTCCAGCATATACTGCAGCCCTGTTCCATATACACAGTTTTTAAAAAAGCATATTATACAACAAGTCTCCAAACCAAGGCCTCCCTATTTCTCTGCCCCCCCCCAACTCTGCTCTGTGGATTTTACACTGTAATAAATTAGCCTCTCTTTGGTGAGATGGCAACAAGACACGCTTGACGCTCTGCTCGGTGCGTCACATTGAGGATGGGCGCGAGCTGTAAATTGTCACTGGCGTTGAATTTATACAGAGCCTTGGGATGAGCTGCGGCGCGGCATACTGCCCAGCTGAGTGAGTCCCAACAAGCATCAAAGCTTTGTGCTTCTTCACCCCACCCCACTCCACCTGCTGACACCACCCCTCTGCCACCTCAAGGACAAACGGAGAGACAGAGAGGAAGAAAAAGAATAAACGGAGACAGAGAGATGGCGGTGTGTGCTGAAGAGCAGAGGGCTCTAAAGTGATAAGAGTTTTATGATGCTGTTTTCTTCCCCAGGAATTGACCAGGTCCACGACTTAAGTTCTGTGTATGTGCATGTGGGTGTGTTTGTGTCTGTAGGTGCTCGAGAGCCTGTGGCGTGTCTCAGATTTATTCATCTCATATTATTGTGGGGAGGCAGGGGTACTGCCAAGGCCTCCCCACACATTAATAAAGCATCCCCTGTCGCTTCACACACCACACATTACACAGCTAAACTCTCAGAGAGGTGAGAAGGGGGGAGAGGGAGCGGAGGAGAGATGCCTAAAGGAGAAACACAGTATGAACGTTACTAATTGTCATGAAAAAAAAAAGGAATCCTGTTGTTTTCTCTGAACAGACAAAGAAATGAAATCTACAGAGTGGAGGATATTTACACAGACAGGTGTGAGGACGGAAACACAGAGGACGACTGGAAAGTTAAAAGGAGAAAGGACGGCGAGGGGGAGACAGAGAAGCAAACAGACACGAGGCGAAGAGGAAAACAAAGGGAGGCAAAAACCAGCAAAACAAACACAAGAAACTTTACTCAGCTACTTCATAATTTGCTTAGCGAGTGCATAAGATCCTTGCATAAGGGCATCGCCTATAAACCGCTGCATAAAAACACACTCGCAGTAATTCCTGATTGCCCAAGTTAGTGCACCAGTGTAGCTGGGCTGCAGCGATATGAAGCTATTTGTAATCTGTGAAAGCCCAAACTCCCAAATCCACTCTTACATTTAATGATGGCCACTAAAGAAGAAATCAAAGCAGGGAAGTTAAAGGCAGAAAATATGACGAACACCTGGAGTCATGCTGCACTCTGACGTCTTATGGAGGGGATCACTGGCTGAAAAAGCCACCTAAAAACTGTTACAGTGGGATGTAAGGCTTTTTTACCTTAGCTGACATTTTCATGAATTAATGATCTGACAACAAAGACAAAATACATCGTTCTTCACCCTCAGATCAAGAAAACTGCAGTCATAACGATAACAACAAGTTGGACGAATTCCTAAATGTGTCAAAAGTCGCCCGGCAGGTTCTTTGTCAGGGTTCATCTCTATGGCTTCGTTGGCATTTTCCTGTGAATCAGGACAACTCTTGTACAGAAGAGCGGATCTGAAATTCTTTCGCACCTGATTCATGTCACAACCGATATGATGGCTCTGAGTCAGAAGCTTGTGAAGAAGTCATAGCAAGAACTGAGTAGCGCAGGATTGAAAAAGTACATAATATCAATGTAACTCTGTTACTTCTTACTAAGTAGGGAGCCCGTCTTAGGGTTCATAATCGTGTGTGCTTCTTCCTCAAGGCTGAGCTGGAAGGGAGAAGCAAAAGCTTAGCTGCCTCCATAAAAGCTCAACTGTCGAACTGTCGTACATGTTATTTTGCTGTGTTATCTGAAAATTTACAATGGTGGGTCAAAATTTTTAATTGCTGCCTTTGGCTTTATTTATTGAGCTCACTGTTCAATTATGGGCTACGTCTTGTAAATTGTATTACTCAACATGACAGCGTAATTGCTGTTTGAAAGCCCTCAGTAAATTGGAGAAAAGTAATTTTGAATTGGACGGGGGGACCGAAAGACAAAGGCAAGTGAGCCAAAGGTAAAAGGCGACATGAAGACATTTGGTATGATAAAGTATGTGCTGGATTAAACCGCCTCTACCTCTGAATCCGCCCTTTACAAACTCATCCTGTCGTCTGCTCATCTCTGCACTCGTTTCCCTCTCTGTTTCCTTCATCCTCTTGACCATCTTGGGTGTGTGTGAAGCTGACGATCGCAATCAAAAGCAGAGATGCATTGGACAGAGGTGTGTCTAAATGTGTGTGTGTGTGTGTGTGCCTTAGAGAGAGAGAAGAAGAGACAGCACGGGCCTTGGGAACGGTCAGTCCGATTGGCATCGCATCCAGACGGGAAAGAGGGAGGGACAATGTGAAGGAGAGACAAGAAAATTGGGAGAGTCATAAAAGGGATGAAGGGTGGAGGGAGACAGTGGTGGCAGCAGAGGAAACCCTTGAGAAGACAGCATGTAAATACGCCAACGGCGGGCCTCTTAAGTGGAGATGAAGAGGCGGCAGGATAAAAAGCACTGAGCACTGTGTGATTATGGATCAATTTGCCGCAATCAAGCCCCCTTATGGCTGGTCCCTGTGAAATGGAGAGATTTCTGCTCTTCAAGGGCAGTCGTGATGACAGTGGAGGTCACAGACGATGGGAGTGACAGAGTGAGACACGCTGATGGGAGGAGACGAGCTTCGGAGGGGAAACGTGCTGTCCTAAACAAGGTGCTAGCCAGCCATCAGTATTCAAGCCTGAGCTGAAGGGCTTTCTAATTATGTTAACTGAGAGGTGGTGGTGAAATGCAGGCCTTTGGTCATCACTGACCACAGAGCAGAGAGCCACCAGTGTGAGCTCTGGTCACATTCTGGTAACAAATGAGCACTCAAGTGGACGCTCTATGACTCTTCTAGTTTATGCACTGTAAAAATTTCTGGCAGGGTTTGGAGGTTTTAACGTGCGTGCCGTGTTGCACTGGAGATCACACGGAACAGTGATGACACACTGTGCTCAAATTTGATCGCATCTGTTGGCTTGAAATCTATTTGTTTTTTCCACATTCATGTCCTTTAAAACACAGGACATCCTTTTTTAAAAATCCTGGGATAAAAAAATCAGTTATAGGCCAGAAAGGGTTGAGAACGCCCTCCTCATGACCATTGTTTGTTTTCGCTTTGATCTATTTTACTCTTCGTCTGGTCTTCAGGGCCAACAACAGCATGGTTTTCTCATGCCGTTTAGAAGCAGCCTGTATCTCTTTGCAGTCACACCCGGCTTTATGAAAGCCCCTAAGTGTTGAGCATGGGTGCGATAGACAGTTGTCACAGAGGACAAGACAAAGATCCTCTAAGAGAGAGACAAAGAGGGAGCTCTTTCATGTATCAAAAGCAATAGGCCCTTTTAGTGATAGGATATGGCCGTCTGGCGCAAAGTCAGAGGCGGGACTGCTTAGGGTTTAAAGGCACTGGTTGCAGGCCTTTCTGAAACTCTGACTTCTCCTCTCTTGGCTTCAGAAAATGATGACAGGAGGAGAGGAACATAAAAAGGAGGGATGGCTGGTCTGTGCACGGCATGATACAGAATCAGAGGCAGCCAGTAATAGCCTTTTTTGAAGAATGCGCCACTGAACTTTAAGGGCCGTCTTGCTTGAAAGGACAAGTTACAAATAGGAAGAAAGGAGAGGGAGAAATGATTTCCCAGGGATATACCCCCTACTGCGCTGCCCTATCGCTGCACCGCAGTGTAAGAGTGTGTGTGTGTGTACTGTACACGACCGTGTATTCGGAGAACGCAACATACGACGCGCAAGCCAACATGCAATACGTGAACATCTCCGCCTGCGTTCGAGCTCTAAAGAGACAACGAGGACAGAGTTTGTTCTTAAATGTCATTCGGGCCACTGTTGCTTTTAAGAGAAGCTGTTACCAAAACCAATCTGACAAGCAGAACAGACAGGCAGTCAGATGTACAGACAGGACTGATGTGTAGTTCTTTATTACTCCGTCTCTTCGTACCTATCAATAATTTCTGAGCCACAACAATACAGTCAGGCTGAGGTAAACAACCGTAGTGCATCCCAGCTTTAATAACTACCATAACACCTTCCAGCTATGTCTTTCATTCTTTTTGTCTTTTTCCTTTGCTTTCTTTTAGATTCTGTCTTCTTGTCTCTCATCTTTTTCTCCTCACGTCTCGACAGCAACACAAAGTTACTGTAAATCACTTTCACTCTCCAACTTTGCTTACATGCATACACAGCATGCAAATCACTCGCATTTCTTTTTTGTTTATGGAAGAAATATATGCAGGGTTTATGTGTGTGTGTGTGTGATCATGTGTGCATTGCGGCCATCAGCTCGGCTTGGCGGCAGCGACAATGTCATTCAGCAGTTTAGTAACAGGCCATTACCTTGTTAATACCAGTCTAATGGGCGGTCTGCTATTTTAAAAGCACAGCCATGTTTGTGCCATTAACAGCCACTTAGTGCTTGTCTCAAATCAACAGGCCATTGGGACACGCGAAAAACAATAACAAAATAACAGAGACAATCTGATAACATGCCCTTTTTCTTTATTAAAACCATATTCTATCATAGTTCGCGTCACCAATTTAAATGAGACAGTTAGTTCCAAAGATGAAAGGAAAGAGCACAAAGAGCAAGAACGTATTTTGAGACTCCACTTTATGCAGCAAACGTCTAAGATTAAACCACTGTTTCTGCATATGATCATAATATTTAGACGCACTTGTATTTGGCTGCTATTGCTGCTCGGTTCTTTTAGGAAGCTAATATTTTAGCATGTTAACGCTGGAATGGTTGTGTTGGAACACGCAAGTACACAAACACACAGTCAGGTTTAACAGTAGTACCAGCTTGCAATTAGTCTTTTTAGTACTACCACCGGGACTCCAAAAGCCAGATATTTGCAAATTGCATTTCATTTGTTCTTTTGTTTGGTTTGTATTTGAAAAGGAAAGTTTAACAAGAGTTTATTTTCCCTGAATGCTTATATGCCACATTTTTGCTGGTAGCCTGCCAACTTCACTCTTCAGACTGTGAGTGACTGATGCTTGTAAATCACAAAGTGTGTCACATGAGACAAGTGTCTTTTTGAGCTTTGGACAAGGCCTCCACAGATG
This sequence comes from Etia nguti, assembly GCA_015106755.1. Lineage (NCBI taxonomy): Eukaryota > Metazoa > Chordata > Actinopteri > Cichliformes > Cichlidae > Etia > Etia nguti. Next base: position 86,345 of record VUQG01040828.1, read on the forward strand.
TTTCCCCCCATTTTCAGCCTCCGTGCTAAGCTAATTTCTTTGTAGGAGATCATTAGCTGTTTGTCTGTAATATGGCAGTAAATGTGCCATCTAACTCACAGAGAAAGTAAATAGGGGTAACTCTCCCACCCCACCATGCTGGAGATTTGCAGTCTATCCCAGAGGTCGAGAGCGTTCACCCTGGACAGGTCGCCAGTCTGTAGCAGGGCTAACACACAGAGGCCGATAATCATCAATCCATTCTTTTCCACTTATCCTTCTCAGGGTCGTGGGGGAGCCTATCCCAGCTAGCATAGGGCGAGAGGTGGGGTACACCCATGGAGAAAAACAAACATTCACATTCAGTTTAGTATCACCAACTAACCTAACCCTCACTCACGTTTGTGGTGTGTGGAAGGAAGCCAGAGAACCAGGAGAGGACCCACACAGAAGCCAGGGCACGCAAACTCTACACAGAAAGGCCCCAAACTGTATTTGAGGTGAGGTGACAGTGCTAAATACTGCACCACCATGCTCTAACCTAAACCTTACCCAAACATGACAGACATGGCCCAAATAAAAAATATCATGCCTTTAGTCTGCAACTTTATCCATGCAGATCTGAAGGGGGACCTGGTCTGTGACCACTTGCGGTCAGATGCTGTCTTCAGAATGACTTTGGTGGATTAAAACCACAATAAAAGGACAATAAGATAAAGTCAGTTTGCAACTGAATCAAATTGGCAGTTAGATGCATGATAACTAATTACATTCAGAGTGCAGCTAGAATTGATCTCAAACTGACGGTCAGAAATTCCACACTCCACAAAAAGTGACGCAGCTGCTGCCGGACAGGTTTTAACTGACACAGGTGTTTGGCAGCTTTGCTGTTATATAAGCATGTAACCAGAATACAACCAGTCAGTAACCAGCTGAATCGAGTCTCCTAGTGCAAAAAGACATGCTGCATGAAAGCTATGGTTATTGGTGCAGAAATATGTTCACTGAAAAAAATGTTCCTTTGAACCAACTTTTAAAAAAATCAGTCTAATTTGTTACAGCTAAATTTATTAGTTTTACTCCGACTATAATTCTGATTTGATTGAAAATGTAAATTTGTATTTAAAAAATATTTCTTTTTCCAGAATCATAAATGTAAATTGAAACAAATGGGGGACGGGGAATCAGCGCCAAGCGATGTGAGTGACGTCACATGGTCACGTGACACGATCATCTTTGACTTGAAGATTTCTTTAAGGGCAAATTGTTTCTGTTGGTTTTTCTATGGTAAGTGAGGCAAAGTGAAAAAAACAGTTTCAAACCAGAAATCCCAACTTTCCATTGCAACAATATAAAATTTCAATTCAACTAAATGACGTTTAGATGTTTTTACTTTTTTCAGTGTTGTTAACCTGTCTGCGTTCATGAATTAGACCGCACTTATTCGCAAACCTTTGTCAATCTGTCTGACAGTGATTGTAGTCAGTCTCGGCCAACCGTCTCATCAGGTGACCTGTGCAACCGCCCTGCACTCAAAAGTGGTTGCCCACAGATGGAGGGTGCTAAACACTGAGTGATCAGTCGATCGCTGCATCTACTTTCAAGTCGCAAATAAATTCCAGTGGAATGAACCGCTGATTTTAGCTTGTTGCAAATCATACTATGGTGCAACTGAGCCACAGTGGAGCTAAAGTCGAGTGACTACCAATACCAATATCTCTCCAGAAATCACGAGTAAAAACAAAATCCACAAACCTTTTTTGCAAGCACCTTAATGTCGGAAATATTTTTCTTTCCACCGAACTACACCCACCAAAGGAAGTGTTTATCTAGCTTACATTAAAGCAGAAATTTCCAGTAATTTAAGGGGAAAACATAGATATATATATATATGTGTGATTCTTGGGCTCGCTGTCCCTTCATTTTAAAATTTAATGATTTTCATTGTGGGAGTTGTTTTTTGTCCACATGAGAGAGGCAGCTCCCCGGGGTTTGACTTAGTAAAAAGATTTATGTCCCCACAACATGAGTAACACACACACACACACACATGTTGCATGCTCTAGTTTTGTTCTCAGATCAGGTAGGAAGTGTCTGTA
>VUQG01040830.1:0-15926 GCA_015106755.1 Etia nguti
GAATTAAATGGAGGCCATCATTAATGGAGATTTGACTGAGCGTTAGGCTCAGTTTCCCAATTTTACCTCAACCTGAATAATGTTTTTATGGTGGTTTGTTTCTCAGAACTAAAACACTACACCACAGCCTTTGTTAACAATGTCACATTCATCAGAGTTTATCTAATGTGCTATGAGCAACATTAGACCAATGTCAATGGCGGTCAAACTGTCTATTTGCTAACATGATGCATCATTGCCAACTCCAGTAATGGACTTATCGGACATCAGCTGAATGACAGGCATCCTTCTGCTGTGTTGACTGATTGGAGACAACCAGTTGGCATGGTGCACGGGTACTGGGACGTTAAAATAGAGCTCAGTGGACTAATGGTCTCTCGGTCTCATGTTAGACAGGTTTTTATAAGATGTCAGTCCAAAACCTCAACTTCATCTACTCATTTCTTCAGTACCAAGCTGTCAATCCTCTTTCACACACTTTCACTCATGAGGGGTTCAGCAGTTTAATGCTTGTGTGTGACAGTTAGTAAATACAGTAGATAGTAAGAATAGCATTAGTGTCAGTCCACAGCTTTAAACCTTACTGTTTACGTCTCTGTATACAACCTCACTGTCTTCTTCATATTTCAAGCTACAAAAGAAAATTATTACAATCCAGTTGCACTATATTGCCAAAGGTATTTGCTTGTCTACATTTGCATGCATATGAACTTGAATGACATCCCATTCTTAATGGGGTTTACAGTAATATGATGTCAGCCCACTCTTTGCAGCTATAATGGCTCCTCTCGGAAGGGTTTCCACAAGGTTTATCAGTGGGAATTTTTGTCATTTTTATCAGGGGAATTTTAGACTATTCTTCAAGAAACACATTTGTGACGTCAGACACTGATGTTGGATCAGAAGACCTGGCTCACAGTCTCTGCTCTAATTCATCTCAAAGGTGTTCTATCAGGTTAAGGTCAGGACTCTGTGCAGGCCAGTCAAGTTCTTCCATACAAAACTCACTCATCCATGTCTTTATGGAGCATACTTTGTGCACTGGTGCGCAGTCATGTTGGAACAGAAAGGGGCCATCCCCAAACTGTTCCCACAAAGTTGGGAACATATTGTCCAAAATGTCTTTGTGTGCTTACAGTAATCCACTTTTACTTGGACTAAGGGGCCATGCCCAACTCCTGAGAAACAACTCCACAACATAACCCCCCCTCCACCAAACTTTACACTTGGCACAATGCAGTCAAACAAGTGCCGTTCTTCTGGCAATCGCCAAACCCAGACTCACCGATTAGATTGCCAGACGGAGCAGGGTGATAGGTCACTCCAGAGAACACGTCTCTTGAGTCCAGTGGTGGTGAGCTTTACACACTGCTTCTGACACTTTGCATGGCACTTGGTGATGTAAAGCTTGGATGCAGCCTCTCAGCCATTCCATGAGGTTCTCTAAACAGTGTTCTTGAGCTAATCTTGGAGTTTGGAGGTCTGTGGTGATTGACTCTGCAGAAGGTTGGTGACCTCTGCCCCTCATGAGGCTTAGTGTCCCCTGACCCCACTATGTGATTTTACATGGCCTACCACTTCGTGGCTGACTTGCTGTTGTTCCCAATCACTGAGCTCCTGAGAGCGACCCATTCCTTCACAAATTAGAAGCAGTCTGCATGCCTAGGTGCTTAGTTTTATATACATGGAGCCACAGAAGTGTTTGAAACACTTGAATTCAATGATTTGGATGGGTGAACACTTTTGGGAATATAGTGTGTCTTACATACACCTGAATTATGCTCTCTCTCTCTCTCATCTCTCTCTCTCTCTCTCTCTCTCTCACACACACACACACACACACACACACACACACACACCGTGATATCACACAAACTCACTTGAGCTTTAGCTATGGGAATACAGCAGCTAGATTAGCATAATAAATTTATATTAGGCATATTTAAACAGCCAATGCAGCCTCACAGCAGCAGAGCTCCAAATGTGCCCCCTGTTGTTAACATTAGCATAGCTGACCACTGTGCATGGTATTATTCATCTTGGCATCATTTCCAGTGCAGACAAAAGTAAGGTATTGTTAATAATCATATGCATTCCAACAAAAATAAGCTTCTGATCTTAAGACCAGAAGTTTGTTGTTAGGATCAGGAAGGGGCATGGTCTGGTTTATTACACAAAATGTCCACTGTAGGTTGACACACACTGTGGATTTAGCTTTAACTAAAGCCACAAATTCCATCTTGCGCTGTAACATGACTGTGGACGTTCATCCTGGTTGATGTGTGAGTTTTGCACAGTCGTCCACCACCTGCTTACTGTAATCTAGTTTACTAATGTGATGCAACATTTGTTGAAATGTCTTGTATAATTGTCATAATTCAGCCAATGATAAGGGAAGCTCTGGTTTTTTTTTTTTGTTTGTTTTTTTAATTTAACTTTCTGCAAAATACAATTTGGAGTGAATGATGTGACAGTGTATAACCTGGTTAGTTTGACATTTCAGTTGTTCCCATAACTGAGGCTCTCCAAGCATTAAAGATCAATGAATACATTAACTCCCTTTATTTTGACACTATTCCTAATAATCCACTTAGGCATTTGAAATATCACTGAAGCCATTTAATCGGAGTTTTTCTCACACAAGACGATCCCCTGACAGCAAAGAGAAGAAGGGAATCAAATAAAAACATAATAGCACAGGGGAATGGAAATGTAAGAACAAAAGGCCATTTGAATGATCAGGGACAAATTAATGAGGCTTCAACTGAAGCTGACCCAGGTGACAGGTCTGCTACATTAGTTCTGGTCTGACACTACTTTGTGCATATTTTATGTTTGTGTGAGTGTGTATAATACATTGTCCCATGCTACCTGATCTTGTTTTCCCATGTGATGTGTTGCTGAGAGAAATGATTTAGTGTGGCTCCTGGCTCTAGGAGCTCTGTCACTTGGAAAATGGTTTGTGAAAATGCAAAACAGAAAAGGATTAGCTTGGAGTGATGCCAGCCCAGGCAGCTTGAGAAGAATAGCTGAGAGACAATTGCAGGGAGAGTCGTAATGGTACTTCTCAGTCTGGGCATTCATGTAGCAGTCTGTCATCATTCCTATTTCCTCTTTATGTCCCCATCTATATGCATCTCTCCATATTTCCTAAACCCTATAGCTGCTTTCCAGGAATGGATATGGATAGATCGACGAAGGCTCCTTTTTATTCTTCAGTTTTGCTAACGTAGTGTCTATTTATTCATATGCTTTTCTACTGTGATCACTTTTCTCAATAAAAATTAATTAAAGGCTAACAAAGAAAAATCTGTCATGCTTGACTGTTTGGATGAGAACAAGGGGGAAAAAAGAGATACAATGCCAGGAGATATGAATAAAAGGGACAAAAAGAAGATGAATACATGGAATCTGAAATGATGTAATGTAATGTAATGTGCCACAGTAAGACCTTAATAAACAATGCACTTTCAAAGAGCAGAAATAACATGTCCCAATGAAATGATATATTACTTTGTTTCAAAATATACAAGTATACATGAATACGTTCTTTTTATTTAATGTTTTACCAATAAGAGATACTTTGAAATGTAGCTAAAAAGGATAAAAAAGGATAAAATACTTACTGGCTAAATACAAATCTTGGACACAGTTCTAATTTGATTTGATAGAAATTTACATGGAAATTTGCTCAGTGTCAGTGTACCAATTTCTCCCCTTTTGGATACGTCTTCTTTTAGAGTACAGTTCAGGTTTTCGATAACATTTTAGATCATACTGAAAGATGTTCATCTTTAAAAGCTAAAACCTTTCCAGCAGCTGGATCAAGATTGATTTAGTTGAGCATGAAGAAAACACAACTTCTGCTGCTCAGCTTTCGTTCTCTGGCAGCACTGTCACTCATTGTTCAGCATCAGTGGTGTTCATTGGTTCTTGATTCACATCCTTGATTGTGGAATTTTCAGGTCTGTCTCATCTTTGTTTAATTGACATTACAAGCAGACAGGTCAGTTCTGTCAACATACAAAAAGGTCAGATGCTGCACTGATGCATTCCTCCAGATGGATTTGGAAGTTTTCTGTAGTCCACCCAACTATCTCACCTTATGTGCATCAATTTATCCTCTAAATCACTAATGATAGTTCTTTGACTAAAACAAAGACTTTTTCAGAGGATAAAGGATAAAGAATAAAGGGACTGATCAACATGAACAGAAAGAAAAAAGTACTGCTTGTGCACAAAAGGAAGATGCTGACATAGCAGCACTGCTCTGCTTTCAGTTATTGCAGTCAATAAAAACTAGATCAGTCTTCAAAAGCGGTCAGTGACTTCAACCGGGCCACCGTACAATAATGATCAACACTGATTCATGTTCATACAGAAGGTCATGTATTCAGTTTGCGGCCGTTCGGTTTGTCAGCATAGAAATTAATTGTGGTTATTCCAGTCACAGTTATTCACAGTATGTGAATAATTACTTGTTATAGTTATGTGCTAGTTACAGTCACTGTAAGTTTTGAGGATTTTATTACTGAAGCTAGATTACACATTACACTCATTTTAGAACAACTCTGCAACTGCAGCTCAGATAGATGGGTCGTAACAACACTGAAACGCTTCCGCAACATGACTGTATCAGCACCTGGTTATTCAGCAGCCTTCTTCACTCTCTAATTATGCAGCATCGTCTGAAATAGATTGTAGAAAAGCACATTGGAGAATTTGTGGTAAAAGTATGACATATGACAATTGCCTGCAAATAAACCTTTAGAGGTAACCTGAGAGCCATTGCAAGAACAAATCTTTATTTATATTCCTATGGAGTGCACCATACTGCTGCATATTTGAATAGTTAGAATGGTCGTTCAGTTTGAATGTCACTCTCATCACCCTGCTGTACAGATAATAGTTTTTCACAATGAACACACTGAACAATATCCCAGTGGCAGTTTCTTTTCTTATTTTAGCAAACTGTTTCTGTGATGCCTGATCAACCTGCTTGTTGTGAATGTTAAACATTAAGTCTGATAAAATATTAAAGAGAAAATATTTTGCCGATTTTTCTCATGCTGATGGCAAAACATAGCTGTACTAAAAAGTATAGTATTATTGCTTCCAACCAGACCTGCTCTTCACGTGTGACAAACGGTCAGCAAGAGGGCAGGTTTTGTGTACTTTGTGTACAGTTGAGGATTAATTAAGTTTCTTTATGAACACTGGTTATTTTGAGGTTCTTGTATGTTCTCAGCAGAAAGATGCTGAGAGAACTGAGAAAGCTTTGTTATCGATTCGTAATTGGAATCTCAGTGTGAAGTATTCTAATATTCAGTTGATATCGTAAATTCAGTTTAATTCAGTTTTATTTATACAGCGCCAAATCACAACAACAGTCGCCTCAAGGTGCTTTATATTGTAAGGTAGACCCTACAACAATACAATAGAGAAAAACCCAACAATCATATGACCCCCTATGAGCAAGCACTTCGGCGACGGTGGGAAGGAAAAACTCCCTTTTAACAGGACGAAACCTCCGGCAGGGGAGGGGCGGCCATCTGGGGCGGCCATCTGCTGCGACCGGTTGGGGTGAGAGAAGGAAGACAGGATAAAAAAACATGCTGTGGAAGAGAGACAGAGATTAATAACAACTATGATTCAATGCAGAGACATCTATTGACACATAGTGAGTGAGAAAGGTGACTGAAGAAGAAATACTCAATGCATCATGGGAATCCCCCAGCAGCCTATGCCTATTGCAGCATCTGACTCAGGTGGCACATCCCTGAAATTAAAAATCACCTTAGGAGTCATCTCCATATTGACTTTTTAATCTCAAGGTTTAAAAATGTAAATTTTATAAAATCAGTTTCAGAAGACTTTATTTATCCCCGAAGGGCAATTGAGAGATGCTATTCTGAGAGAAATGCAGTTTGACATTAGCACAGTGTCTAAAGAGTGTGTGTCTTGTAAAAAGCACTTCTAGATAATGTTATAAGAAAAGGGAATTATTTTGTCATCCTTCACTGACTGAGCAAGATTATGTTGTTTTATAATGACAAAAGTATTGTTTAGTGGCCTATGAGTATAATGTAGTGAGAAAATGGAACACACCCTAAGCTATTCAGTTCACTACTCATAATGTTGAACATATTTAGTCTGGGACAAAGTTGGATGTTGTAATGAATATTATGCTAGATAAAGGGATTCTAGCAGGTGTGTAATCCCACATTTTATTGTCACATTAAATTATGTTTTTGGTCATGAGCCCTGAAATAGATCTGACATCAAAGTAAATAGCAGAAGACCTTAGAGACAGTGGCATGAAGGTTCAGATTAGGAATAGAGGGTTTCATTGGCTAGATATTAAGAAATCTCATTGAGTGAGAAAAAGTATGTCTGATATGTCAAGGTAATAAACCATTTTCAGTGCTTAGTATTACAAATAAAAATTTTGTGTCATTACAGGGTTTCATATTTTCCAAGAAATCCATTCATCACTACTGAGCTAAGACTGTTTACTTTGATTTCTTTTTGTAATCTATCGCTATGGGCTCATTGTTAGCCTGAAAATAGGCAAACAATATAACTGATGTGATGTGAAGAATTAGGAATGATAGATTATCATTGATTACCTGGGTTGATGGAACTGTTAATCATTTCCATTTGGTCTTTAAAACAGGTCTGAGATCAGCCCATTAGCATAGTGACTCAGCTTTGTTACTAAATAACAAAGTCAAACTGAAAAGCTCCTCCAGGTATCCTCACTCAGCTAAGCATAGCATTAGATGATGGATTAGCTGCTGCCCTTCTGAGATCACTATAAACAAATAACACAAAATAATAAATAAATACTAAATGACACTGAAATGTAATACTCATTTGCACAGACATACATATACAGATCTGCAACAGCATCAATACAAACGGTGCCATTTTTGCCTCCTCCAGCTGACATACATGTACAACTTCACGCAGCACTACTACAGATATGCAGGCACGCAGTCTCTTCTTTCATTAATAGCTTATTTAGTTGATATTATCAACACTGAATGACACTTTATGAAGTACTTTGAGAGCTCACTAAATCTTCTTAATTTTACCAGAATATCGCAGTTATTTGTGTTTAGACAGCAGTTTCTTTCTCTCACTGTTTCTCGGATTGGCCAGGGTTTTTATTTTCTCTTTTCATCCCGTCTTGTTATTTTTTAAGATTTGTATTTTCGGCCACTGTCTTTGTGAAATAAACTGTGAAATACAAGTTATAATTAATTCTGTATTATCAAGTGAATGTACATTTTTTTATTTTTGTCTTTTCTGATCTGAAATTTGCTGAAAACAATGAATATTTTAATTAGGTACAGAAACCTATTGTTTTTTTAATCAAATATATAAATATAATTCATACATTTAATTTTAAAACAATAATTTTAGAAGGGGCAAAAACTCCTCAGTGTTTTTTTTGGAGTTTCAAAATTTCTTGTAGGTCAGTTTTTTCATGTTATAATATTTTCATGTTATATTGTATTTTTACCCTTTTACTCATTCATTTTTCTTTGAAACTGAATTTTTTAGTGCTGGTTTTTATATGCCTATAAATTTCACCATGGTGATTGAGTGCTAATGTCTCTCTTTCTCTCTGTTTCCCTCAACTGCTTCACACTGAACCCCTTCAATTGTGGGTCCTGAAATGCAGGTAAAAGATCAAGTTGCGTGAGCGTGTGTGTGAATACACTGGTTGTCACTGTCAAACAACTTGTTCATAGTAGATTTTTTAGTGTTCCCCTCTGTGTTACTTGTTCCCATTTGTGGACAGTGAATCATTATAGTCCTACATTTCACTTCATGCAGTGACAACCTTTGGTTAGTTTGTGATGGTGTGATGAATTGCATTTTTAATTTTACTGCTTTGGTGAGAGAACAGTTCGCAGCATAAACCCAAAGAATTCACAGATTACAGTGCTAAAAATGTCTATGTGCAGGGTCGTGTGTTTCTTGCCCTAGGTAGTTCGTAGTCAAAAGATATTCAGACAACATCTTGTCAGTATTCCTGAGAAGAGGTCAAATTTTGCTCTGCTGTGACTTTTAAATGTTGGTCAACTCGCATATTTAGTTTGCAAAACAGTGTAGCTAATGCATAATAAGCATTATGTAGTGGGAGAATCAGTCTAATAAAAAAAGATGGATGAATTCTTTCTGTCACGCTCACACTGATGCTCAGCCTCAGCCTCAGGTTCACACTGAAATGCTTCTCTGAGACCACCATCGGAGAGTAGATTTACTTAAACTAGATGAAAAAGTTTACCTTAAGAAATGTTTGTAGTTTAGAGCTGAGAAATCAAAATTATAAGAAAAACAGCTTGAATATAGTCTGATAGGAGTTTCTTACACTTTGTATCTGTATTGCTGTGTATTCCATGCACTACTGAAGATTCTGTCATCTGTGACCAGTGCCTAATATATTATATAATACATAATACAAAAAAGTTTTTTTTTTTAAAGTACACCAAAACTATGTACAAAATTACTGTCATTCATTTCTATTTTCTAAGTTTGCATTATATACTTTGTGCTCTTCCTCTAAGAGGACATAAATTTCATTTTTTTAAAATGTGTAGACGTGGTCACTGATCCAAAGATTATGCACACTCAGGCCAGCTTCTGCACAGGGTTTTCTGTTTGTTTCTGTTTTTTTCTTTGTTTGTTTGTTAATGCCCCAGTGACTCCAACCTGACAGATTATTATTCAAAAACTCAGCATGTGTGCTATTGGGCTAATGGCTCTCCTTGACTGATACATTTATAATTAGCAGATGTTCTATCAAAGGTCAGATTTCCTGTTTCCAGTATCAAAGGGATGATTTACTTGAAGAATTAAAAGCAGCTCTGTCAAAGGCTTACATTAGCATTGCAGGAATACACAAATCACTAACACTTATGAGAATTTTTTGGCAAATTTAAACAGTTTTGTCTCTTTTAAAATTGAAAAGAGCAGGATATGCCATGGATGTCAACTTGGGTCATGCCTAAACCAGCTACTTTTTCCCAAGTCCTTCAGATAAATATTATGTCCTATTTTATGTAAAACTGTGGAAATTTATTATATGCCAAGAAGGGAAAAGAGCATACTAGATTCTTGATGTTTTTTATGATGGTTTTATTACAACGTGATGATGTGCGCCTGCTTTTATAACAACACGCTGATGTTTATCAAAGCATGACATATTAAAATCATGTGTTTTATTATCATTACCCATTTGATTGGAGCAGAATTGGCTGAAAACTCTGGATTCTATAAGCTGTAAAAACTTGAACTTTGAAGATTTATTTATGTAATTTGTACTTTTGTACTTTTTGGCATCACTGTGATGTCATAGGGCATTGTAGTGAAAAAAAAAAGTGTGTTCTACAGCTCTCCCTATGCCCTTTCATATAATATATTTCTCAATATGGTTTACTCAATAAATTTTTTATCAAGGTGAATTTTGAGGTTAAATATTTAGCCAACCTACATATTCCTTCAATCCCTAGTATATTGTCGTGAAGTTTGAACACAAAAAATTGTGGGTAATTTTTTTAAAAATTAAAATTTTTACTGATTTTAACGTTTGGTGTGACCTCGTCCAAATTTTCACCAAAATTAAATCACCTTGAGCTGTAATTGGTATCTATCGTCACACAAAATTTGAATATGATATCTTGAAAATTGATAGACAAACAAAGGGAACCAATTACATACTTCCCCCCTGCAGGGGGAAGAACCATGTATATGTATTTCAACTGTTAAACACTGTTCTCACTCCTGTGTCGTAAAGGAATCATCATAACTGCCATTTATAATTACCAATATTATTTCAATAATTATTAACACTTTGTAATATGCAAGTTTTGTTTTCTAAGTACAGTAGTAGCAGCAGGAAAACTCCAATCTATTCATGAATGGATTTTAATTTGTTTATTGTTAGATTGTCTTTGTCTTATTGTGGGTATTTCTCCTCAGTATTAGCACCAACACACAGGCATGTAAGGGCCCACTCACATTTATATATCACTAACAGACTCTTAAAGGGCTTTTAACTACAAGTTACACTTTAACCATATATTCACCCAGCACTTTATTCTATATACAGTACTTCCTCACATTTATGACTAATATTTCTAAATTACTACATTGGACTAAATTAGAATAAAAAAACCACCATTTGCCTTGGCTTGAACCAAACTGGTGGATCCCAAATCGATCTCGGTTGACTACATGAAATTTCATGTAGAACAGCCTCAATGTGCAAATATTTTGTAGCACCTGTACAATAGTATAAGTTTTGAATTTGAATAATACAGTTTTTCCGTATATTGCCAGTCACTTTGGGAAATGTCATCAAATTTCAGTCTAAAAGATCAATATGTATGGGTTGAAAATGATTTGATTTTAAATCAGGTATTTATTGTCCTTGTGTTATATATTACCAACGATAATGTCTAACAGACCACAGGAAAGAGATCATATGATGCAGAAAAGGAGAAAGGTGAACCAGAAAACGGAACGGGGAGGTTTAATATGACCACAGCCTGCTCTCATTCCCAGCCCCCGTGTTAAACCCTTAAAGACTTTGAGCTGCGTGAAGAATGGTGGTTTGACAGTTTAATAAAGTTAAAAGGTTTCTGCTGTGGAGCTTTAGATCTACACTTTCGGCCGCCATGGTCAGACATCTATCAGAGCTGTACAAGACGGAGAGGAGGAGGAAGAGAAGACAAATTAGTCAGGCATTTCCTTTTACCCTTGAAACATAATGAGCATGTCAGACTTCCCTTGAAAAGTGATAGAGAAATATTTATGCATACGTCAGAATGCACACATAAACACATGAGACCTCAGGTTATGTTAATTATGCCTCCAACAGCTTAATTTGCACGAGTTTTCTGAATTAAATACAGTCCTACATACACTTGCATGCTCTGAAGAATTTCATTTCTTTTGATTTAGCTTCAAAGAATGTGTAACTTTTATTACAAATAACACATATATTGTAATTTTTATTATTTATTTATTTATAATACGCATTCCATCCTTATGAATTACATAAATTTCACAGGTGACAACATGTGTACGCTAAACTGCAGGGAAATCTTCTTATCTGTTACATTTAAGAGTGTTTGGCAAGTGTCCATTCTGGTGCCTTAGATGTCCATCTGGTACTAAGAATAACAGGTGATCTTTTATTTGTAATATTTAATAGAAAAAATGCCATTCACATGTTGAGTTCTTTGTTTTTACCTGACCTTTATTGCATTTCATGTCAGTGAAACACTGTTTTGTGACACGCAGATTTACAAATGGAAATTCCTGCATGACAAATGTTTGTAAGTCAAACAGTTGTTTCTGCTAAATCACTACATAATTAATATTTGACTGTACACTCATAGATAAAGCTGAAAGAGTTTTTCTCAGATTTTTTGGGGCCATTTTTTCCCAACTCGCTTGTCTGCTTCATCTCCAAAGTATAGCAAGCAGTAAGAGTTAACTGCCTGGAATTATAACTAACCCGACTCAGTTGTATGTTCAACTTATTGAAGGCCAAAAAGCCTTTGTGAAGAAATAATCAGCTAGCTGTTGTAGTAAGCTTTTCTGTTGTGAAAAGAATCATATGCACTGCGTGACAGGGTTCAGTATAGCTGAATGTTCAAAATGCAAACTACAGTACATTGGTAATAAAACATAAGACATAAGACCAAGGACTGCTTTCATCAGCATTTGGAATGCTCAGATGCCAAAATGCTTGCACAGGTATTTCAAAAGAATCTGCAACTATGGGTGCTCTAGGAGCGTAGGGAAAATCATGGGCGGACATTAAGTATTTATTTATCCTTAACAAAAATTAAATAATATGATATTAATATTGAGGCTTACTGGGTCAGCCACATTTGATATCCTTCAGTGTTATTGACTGCAAAATAAATAAATACATAAATCGATGGAAATAAAAAAAAAACAACAACGTATAATTAAAACTGTGTTAGTTTATTCAGTTGCTCTAGAACCTCTAAAACTGGAGAACTGTGTAAAAAAAGGTTGCAATTTCTAAACAGTTAATGCAAATACTTTTCTAGAAACCCTTCAAATTAAGTTGAAATTCTGCCCTTCAATGTTTGATTTAAAATTCACTTTGGTAGTGTGCAGATGCAAAATGACCAAAAGTGTGTTATTACCTTACTACCTTACTTACCTTACTTATGGATGTGACAGCACAAATCAAGGGTGTGATATTACTAATTAGCAACAACACATTGCTCCTGTAGTATTAACTTGAGAACTGGGACTGTTACCACCAGAAAAGACTCCAGGTTTAAAATGAATGAGGAACACATGAGAACTTAAAATTTCAGGCACAGTCAATTATAAATACAGTTGACATGAAGTTATATTTGTAAATAATTAAAGCAAATTTTGTTGTGACAGACAACAACTATTATTAATAAGGAAAAAAAAGAAAACAAGGTACTATTCATCCATCGACTCGTGTTTTCTTAACCATCTTAGGTTCTCTGGGACACATTTGTATATATTTATTATTTTTTATTTACATTAATAAATGCTTCCTATCATGTTCTAATTTATAATTATTTCTGACTGAAAAAGCAGCACATTTTAAATACAGAGATGCAGGGTGATGCATATTTTAGTGGAGGAGCATTGCACAGACACAGTTCTGTTTGGTTTTACGCCAGTCATCCTGCTGCCAAAAGACTGCTAATTAGCACTCTGGTATCTATTGATTCCAGACAGTTGATTCCAAGCACTTTGTGTGCAGTATATTGCGAGTATATTATTCATTAATTAAACTTTTGTCTCTTCTGATCTCGGATGGTAGCGGCCCAACTCACACTGTATCTATTACATCTATTACTCTCTATCTACAGGATTAGTAATTGGATGTTACAATAAAAACAAAGTCAGTCATCTAAACTTGGTGAAATTTTCTGAAGTGTGCAAGGGTTGCGCCACAAAAATGTCATAAACTGTCTTAAGTCCATATCCCTGTGTTTTATCATTAAAACTTAAATGGGGAATTAGATGACAGAGACTGGACATAACATTTGTTGTTTTGTGTGAGGAACCTTCCTTCAATCATACTTTTAGAAATGTAAGGAATATCATAAGTTCTACCAGTTTTATAATATTACAGTAACGCTTCCTGTTCTCATCTGTTCACTCACTCTATTGTGGCTTGATTGCTAACTATTAAAGACTGTACTTGTGAAAAGAGGAATAACTAATTAGTCACAGTTTACCCATAGCAAGCTCACAGTCTCTTGACTCTCTCTAACATTGTTGCCCTTCTTTCCTAGCCGTCTTCAGCTGATTATGACACCCTCAGCTGCTTAGGGTGCCCTACCGCACCCTAAAATATCCTTTGCAATGAGCAGATCTCCTGGCATTATGTTGATGGTGAATTTGGAATGAACACACAAGAATACATACATACAGAAAAATCATACTTTCTTTTTTCAAATACTATTATACATTTTCTATTAGGCCCCAGTCACACAGGTCTGTAGACCAGTCGGCGACCCCTGTAATTGGACTCACGCAGCCTCTCCTTCACAGAGTCTTCATACTTGCATAAGGTGGCTCTACACACGCTCTTAAAATTATAACTTTAAACACTTCTTTCTCAAACCCAGCTTCACAGACAATGTTAATTCTATGACAGTTTTTTAGAGTAGGTATAAAATGGTCTTAGTGCATGTAGTGTTTCATGTTGACTTTAACACGATATTTAAATATCTGTATTTAACTCTATTCTTTGGAAGTTTTTAGTGACAAACTGCAGTTTTGTCACAAAGGTCTGATACATTTTTAAAATTCCTATATCAATTCTTAAAATTGAAAATTTATAAAAAGTCCAAATAAAATATGTTTCAAGTATTTCAAAGTCCTCATCCCATCCCATAATTCATATTACATATAATCCAGAACAGATTTTATGTTTTCCACACATCAAAAACTCGAATTAATAAACCTCCCTAAATTATGCATAAATTAAATTTCATAGTCTGACAGAATAAATGCTCAATACCGTACTTTAGGGATCAAAGCCATTTTTAATTTGGTCTGAAGTTCTGGACTGAAGTCAGAGTCTCTTAACACATGGTGCTATATAAGTTGCTAAAAATAACTGGAGTCGTGAAGGTCTCGGTCAGCTATTCTATCAGTTTTAATTGTGACTGTGACCAGTGCTGTCCTAGGCCTGGGGCAAGAAGAAAATATGAGTGTTATTTCCCAGAGAAGTATGTTTAATGTGTATGCCTGTGTAGTTGGCAGAGACTTGATTCTCTAAGGAGTGTTGAGGAACTGTAAGGAAGAGAACATAATTAAGACAAAGACCTTGACAGTTGTGCTTTGAGATGTTCAAAGTGACAGAGTGGCAACAGGTTAACATTTGGTCCATTTTGATTTGGGCTATTCCACTGAAAATCATGGTAATCAAAACCTTATGAAAGGAGAAATGATGCAGTCCTTGGATCTGTTATTTTAAAAACCCTGAATGTATCTTGTTGTTTATGTCATGTGTTCCTTTTTTCAATAGTCATTTACCTGTATACATTTCAATTAGTATGTGATTGAGTTGACTACTTTTTACATCATCTGTTTTCAAATGGCCAATAAGATTGACGGAGCTCTTGATATGATGATTTCATGATTTTATTCCTGAGTTTGTGATTGTGTCTCCTGCTCTTGGCAGGGCTAAGATTTCTCCTGTTTCTCCTGTTCTCACATCTTATACTCACTGGGGCCGTGGTGCAAATGTGCGGTGCTATATGTCATGTAAATATGCCACAGATATTGTAAGAAATTGAAACTCTTGTGCCAAATTTCAAGATTCAACATAGAAAGGTTGATCAGCCAGTTATACAGCATGAAGGTACATCTTAGAAAATGGTTCTGTTCAGCTTAGAGTATGTAGGATGAACAAAAATGAGCTGATAGGCACGCAACAAACAATAAATCACAGCCAGCAGTCTGTGTGCCACTTGGCTTTTCTGACTGCACTTGGCTGTATTCTTTTCTTTTCAAGCCAGTCTTGATATCTGTTCAAAGATCAAATTTGAGTCTTCTGAAAGGCAAGGGGAAAAAGTCTACCACTAAACTATCAGTAACCAGAACAAGGGTCATTTCATACAGTCTGAAAACATGCATATTTGAGCCTTCATAACTTCATAAATACAGGAAATAACAACATGAAAAATTCAGCACTGAAGAACACATTTAGGCTCTTAAAAAATGCAAAAAAAAATATCAATGTTAAAATGTTACCCACTCCACTTTAACTGTGACAATCCAAAGTCGAAATCTTAGAGGGCTTAGGGGCACATTAAGAAAAAAACCCATTGTTGATCATTTTGAGAATAAAGTTGAAATTTTGAGATTAAAGTCAAAAATGTATTTCGAAAAAAAAAGTCGAAATATGGGGATTACCGTTGTTTCACAGCAAACTGCCATGGCTTCCATACTAGGGCTGCCACAAACGATTATTTTGATAGTTGACTAGTCACCGATTATTTTTGCGATTAGTCGACTAATCAGATTATGCATCCATTGGACGTAAAACATATAGCTTATTGCACCAGCATGCATCTGCTCTTATATAACTATCATTAGCTTACAGCTTGAAGTGTTTAAGGTATGTGGTAACCGAAAATAAAGATAAGATGATAGTTTATTAAACTTTTAATGAAATTTGCAGATTGTCTTGGTGGAGTTTAATAAACTCAGCCGTCTGCTCCTTGCTATCTAAAATATAACAGGACACTGGAGTAAATTCTCTACCATCTCACACTTCTCTTTAATCAGTTTTCTGTTTGACGTTTATTCAGCTGTGTGAAAAATATAACTTTAATCTCAGCCAAACCGATTTACTCAGGAACAAATAA
>VUQG01040831.1:0-20064 GCA_015106755.1 Etia nguti
ACTGAGACGCTGGTAAAGTGGAGCTTCTGGTCAAGCTGCGGGAAACGCTTTTAAATTAATATAGGACTTAGAAATCGGGCTCCTGTCCGGGACAGATACGAGTTTGATTGGTCAGCAGAGATGGTTGGACATCTGGAAAAGATGCTTTTATTTTGAAGGTACAACTTACCTTTTGGCATTTAGCCAGGTCCAGGGGGGTGTGGCCTCCCGCAGGTCTCTTGCGGGGGTTGGGTGTCTTTGGGGCGACCTCTCGCTCTTTCTCTTCTTCTCTGATTGGTTCATCTTCATCGTCTGAGGAGGAGGAGCTGAAGAAGAGCGGCTCATCGTTCTCGATGGACTTATCAGCACCTGAGGAACAGTCCACCTTTAATCACCTGTTCGTTAAACATGGCTCCGCCTCCCCGTGTGTGTGTGCGTGTCTCACCTGCAGCGATGAGCATAGAGCAGAAGGTCGGCGAGCCGAGGCTGGCGGCCAGGTGGAGCGGCGTGTTTCCTCCAAATGTGCAGGCGTTAACGTCAGCTCTGAGCTGGAAACACACAAAGACGTTTATGACAGATGCCCACACACACAGAGATGCACTGCAGGTTATTCTAAAGAAGCTCCGCCCCCTGCTGTGTGCGCGTTACCTCGGTGATGAGCAGGCAGGCCACCTTGAACAGGTTTTCTCTGACGGCCAGGTGTAGGGCGGTGTTCCCACTCTTCTGCTCAGGCTCGTTTATTTTGGCTCCGCCCTCCACCAGCAGACGCAGACAGCGCTCGCCATCCCTCCTCACGGCCAGGTGGAGTGGGTGGAGACCTGATGGAGAGAAACGTTTTGGTTATTTTCAGCCTTTTATATTTCACTGTGTGTGTGTGTGTGTGTGTGTGTGTTACGAGGAGGGGGGAGGGGGCATCCTCTCACCGTGGAAATCAGGCATGTTGACCAGGTGGGCGTGGCATTCTCTCAGGTGAGCCAGCAGGAAGCGAAGAATGTTGTGGTCCCCGGCCAGCGCCGCCAGGTGGAGCGGGGTGCGGCCATCTTTGTCCACCAGGCTGGGGTCGGCCCCTGCCTTCAGCAGCACCTCCACCACCTTCACCTGCCGTGTGATCACCGCCAGGTGCAGGGGAGTCTGCAGAGAAGGAGGTCAGCGGTCATGTGACAAGGATGTTTGCAGCTTCCTGCAGCAACCTAACCTGCCCGACAGGTGTGTGCTCTGTGCTCTTCCAGCGAATAAACGGCAGCAGGAACACAAACACTCCAAACAGGAAAAACTTCTCGGGACTTTACCGCGCGCCGTCTGAAAACACCTCATCTGCCAGTTCACACCTTTCTGAAGAAACTAGTTACCTGTCCTCAGGTTGGCTGGACTCCAGCTAAAAAAATGAGGTCAGTCCTAGTTTACCTAGTAACCTGTAAACTATGCAGGATGTTATTACCTGTTACAGGTGTGTTTACTCAGTGACTCATTAAATACATCAGACAGGAGGGGGAGGAGGTTACCTGCTGGAGGTGGTTGGCTGTGTTGATGATGCCTTGCTGCTGGCTGTTGAGCAGAGTGTGGATCAGCTGCTGGATCACACCTGTCTGATGATGGATGATGGCCAGGTGTAAAGGTCTGGAAGAAAAAACAAACGTGTGAAGCCACCAAACAAACCTCAGAGGAGAAACCTGCTGTGATTGGTTCTCGTAAACACTCACGTGTCTCCGTTTCCATCTTGGATGCCACACAGGTGTCTCTGGATGGCGAGGAGGACGCGAGCGTCTCCGGTGCTGCAGTACTGCAGCAGGGCGGTGGCGGTCTGCCGGGCGCTCTGAGAGACTCTGCTGTTAAGGGCGGCAGCTGGAAACGTAGCACACGTGGCGTTTGAGGTGAGAGAACGTAAAGCAGAACGTCATCGGCGTACAACGAGAGGAAAACACAGTTTCGTTTCTTCTTACCGATCTGAAGCAGCTGCTGACGGAGCGGCGAGTCGTTCTGTCCTCCCGTCTGTCTGTCGGTCTGCTGCTGGGCACCACTTGACTGAGGGGCGGAGCCTGACATCTGAGCCCCTCCCCCGTTACCGAAGCCAGAGAAAGAGACATTAAAAAAGCCTCCCGTTCCTGCTCCTCCGCCCGCTCCATTCATCTCCTGGTGGAACTGAAATCCTGCAGAAAGAAGCGAAACCTGTTGCTGAGCACGACATCAAAGTCGACACCAAAGATTCAACAGCAAAACTCAGGACGGCCCCGGCTCGGCCGAGGAAAGCATCAGCGTCGGGTCGGTTTGAGTCTCCGTGCTGCTGAGAGACGCCTTCCTCTCATTTTAATGTGAGGAAATCCCCCCTTCTGATGCCAATCTTAAAAACATTCCTACCTCCTCCTCCTGATCCACCAAATCCCCCGGCTCCTCCTCCTCCTCCTCTTCCTCCTCTCCAGTGCTCATAGTGAGGCAGTGGCTTCTGCTTCTTCCTCAGCACCTCCTCTTTGTCTGCGAGGGAGAGAAGACGAGACGACGGTGATGGAAAACAAACATCGGAAATTCAAAAACTAGAAAGTGTGCTTCATGTCTTTTGCTCCATTTTTCACTTTCATGACACCGCTGCTGTGTAATGAACACCTGAGTGAGTAGGTGAGGACTGAAAGTCTGTGCATGCCAACAGTTTCCACTGCGGGAAGCCCCAGAGCTGTGACCTTTAACCCCAAACATCTGCGAGCCTCTGCGGGGATTTACCGGCGGCGCCTGGTTAGAATGTGCTGTTTGCAGCGTGGTGGCTCACCTTGGACTTGCGGGATGTAGGTGAACTGTTTGGGGTCACTGCTGTCGCCCGCCTTCTTCCTCCTCAGCTGCAGGAAGACGGTGACGGGCCGCTCGATCTCTGTGCTGTGATAGGCCGGCGTTTTGAACACAATGGCGTACTGCAGAGAGGAGACGAGTTACTCAGTGTTAAGCCTGAAGCGTTTTCTTCTTCGTGGCCTCCATTAGACCAGCTCTGCATGATTGACGGCTCAAAATAATCCTTCTTTACATTACACAGCCCCTCAGATCACCCTCGGCCTAAAATAAGCTGTTATAGCTCCTCCCCCTTTAAGACAATGCCAAAGAGCCTCCAATACCATGGAGACCTGCCCCTGTATGGACTTCATGTTCCACAGGGGGCGCTCTCGAGCTTGTAAAAGTGTCTTTAACAGACTGGAGAAAAAAAGTTCACTTTTAGATGTTTTGCTGGTTTCTGTGGGTATCAGGAACATCACAGCAGCACGAGCCGCTTTACAGCATCCTAAACCCTTAACTGACCAATCAGCACGCAGTAGCAGAACAGGAGTGCCTTATGGGAAACATCAGCTCCACTGTGAGGTAAACTAAGGGGTCGGTTCCATTTCAGTCAGACACGTGATCCACGATGGAGCTCTAAGACATAAATGCCCTATTCCTCTCTGAGCACGCTCACAAATAGAAGGCTTTAACAGCAAGTGGGTGGGGCTTCTGTGGCTGGGAGATATCTGCTCTCTGTGACATCATACCGAGCAGGAGTAGAAAAACCTGAGATGACTGCTGGGTGATGAGAGCAGTCAGCGGGCTGGTCTGTGGTCTTTAAACCAACATTTAGAAAAAACAATGAGAGTCGTGCCTGTTCTCTGTGTGCACAGCTGCAGTCCATCACATGAAGGCGTTCCCTTCCTCTTCATGACATTACACATGCTCTGGTGTGCGCGGGGGTTTTCCTGCACACCGAAAAAGCCACCGACACTTTATTAATAATATTTCACCATTTTTAACGTCACACACCACAAACTGCAGGTTTACTGTGTTGAAGGCTGACTCTGTTTGTCTCTCAGTGACTCAGACATTTCCTATGAAGTAGATCTGAGACACGATTTCTGGCAGAGCTGCTCTTCAGAGCTCCCTGCTTCCCCTAAACTGAGCCAAACGGAGCCTCAAACTGAAGCTGAAGCTGACAGGAGGCAGGTGAACTCGTCCAGCAGGCAGATGTTTGGAACGATGTGTCTCTGCAGCCCATTTGAAGGAATTCCCCTCAGAGCGCGCACACACACGCGCGCGCACACACGCACACACACGCACACCTGTTTGTGGACGTCCGTAGGTGAGAAGTCCCCAAACGCCTCCCAGCATCCCTCCTCGTCCTCCTCATAAAATCGGATCTCGATGTCATCTGAGGAGCACAGAGGCATGATGGGATATGTCTCCAGCCTGAGAGGCGGTGAAAGGAAAGCGCTGAAGGTTTGTTTTTTTACCTTTCTGGACTTTGTCGCAGAGCAAGAAGATCTCGTCTCCTCCGAGCACCGAGCCGCACGTCTTATCCATGCGGGAGATCTTCAGGTTGGAGGCGTTCGGAGACTCTGCAGGAAAAAACGAGATTTTTATCAGAGTTCAGCTTCTTTCAGCGTCTGCGGTCCAGTTCATTTTCAGCTTTTTCATCAGTTACATCGTTTACTTTAATAAACAAACTGGTTACTTTGTCTTTTTAGTGTGCATCCTTCAGCACCACACTCAGCACTAAACACATCTGCAAATACAGCTCATTGTTAAAGAGTTCACTGCGCTCAGGTCAGCTGAGCAGGACGCTCAAACTTTTATCCAATCAGAGGTCAGAGGACGCTGCATGGTCAGTATGGGTTTCGTCCACCTCTGAAGCACAGCGAGCTCTCATCTAAGTAAGTCTTTACTGAGGACTCACTGCTGTCGTAGATAGGGTTGGAGACTACGGGTTTCAGCGCTCTGGTGAAGGCGCCGGTGCTGTCCTGCAGGTAGGCGGTGAACTTTAACCTGACGATGTTCAGGTCCATCGTCTTCCCCAGCTCCTTGGCCTCCTTCACGATGGCCGTCTCCTCGACATCTGCAAACACGCATGAGTTCGACACCTTTTATTCTGCTCGTCCCGCTGAGCTGATCATTACTTTGAACATTTCAAACACCAACCTGAGCTTCTTGACGTTTGTGTACGGACATAACAACATAACATGTTCTGATGCATAAAGAAACAGGAAGTTAAAAAACTGAGAGGAGAATTCTGACTTTCTGTTTCGTCTGAACGTCTGAAACCAAAACGATTACTTATCGTCTCCGAAAACGAACACCAAACCATTTTAAGTGGTAAGAAAGTGAAACAAAGATTCTGGACTGAGGTGTTCAGGTGAGTCTACCTGTCAGGTGATAGTGCGCTCCTTTAAGCCTCTTCTTCTCTTCTCTCAGCCTGCGGGTCAGAACTTCAACCACACCCTTCTTGGTCACATGGAGGATCCCCAGATTACTGAATCTATAGGAAGTGACATCATCCATTATCCACAGTGTCTCTTTTCTAGTTACAGGTCGTGACTGCAGTGAACACACAGTCACCGTTGTGTTCAGCGTGTTTTCGTTTTTCCCTCAGGGTTTTTTCATCGCAGTAAAGATTCCCGACACTTTGCTGGATTTCATCTGAATCTCAGAAAGAAAGCTGCGACTTCCTCTTTGGACTTTTTCCCTCACAGCAGCACAAAGAGGCACAAACACACAAACTTTCCGCCTCTCTGTCTTTAAACTGTCTGACACTAAATCCAATCCAACTTTATTTAAAGAGCACTTTAGAAACAACATGGTTGACCAAAGTGCTTTCCAGTAAAAATTGTGATAGAGTTAAAAAAAAACAACATACATTAAACAGTCAAAGAAAATTAAATAACAATAAAATAAATATTAAATAAATAAAAAAGATTCAAAGTGACCAAAAACTGACTAGAAGCTGACTCTGGAGAAAAGGTGTGTTTTTAAAAGTGATTTCAAAATCTCAAGCCTAATATGGAGGGGCAACTTATTCCATAATTTGGGGGTCACAACAGCGAAAGCTCGGTCCCCCGGGTGTTTCAGTCTCGACATGTGAGGAGAGACTGGTCCGTTTATCTGAGAGACCTTTGTGGAGTGTGTGTGTGTAGAAGGTCTGACAGGTAAGTAGGAGCCCGGCCATTTAAAACTTTAAAAGCAAACAATAAAATTTTTAAATAAATTTTAAGATAAACAGGCAAGAAGAGGGTAATGTGCTCATGTTTGTCCCTGTCAGCAGGCAAGCAGCAGCGTGATAGTGAGGCCTGATCAATACCAACATAAAGTACATTACAATAATCAAGGCGAGTGGTCACAAATGCATGTATAAGTCACAAAAAGAGATAAAAGGTTTGACTTTAGAGAGCTGCCTCAGCTGAAAAAAGCTTTTTCTCACCACTGTATTTATGTGTTTGTCCATTTTAAGAGCTGCATCAATTTTTACTCCAAGGTTGGTGACAATCGGTTTGACACAGGATGTGAGAGGACCCCAGTCAGATGGTGGGACCCCTCAGTCTTGTTTTCATTAAAGTTTAAAAAGTTCAGAGTCAGCCATGCTCTGATATCTTTAACATCTTCTAAAATACGCCTGAGGGGGTCATTGTGTTTTTTAATAATAAGGCCAAGGGGAATTAAATAAAAAGGGAGGGGGTAAAGATGCAGCGATATGATTGGATACTGACGAGGCGGTGAGGTCGTTGGGGCCGATGTCGATGATGCAGGTGCCGTTCTCGACGCAGTGCCGTCCAACCAGACTGTGGGCGTGGACGCGAGGATGATCGGTGTGCGTCACCAGCTGGACTTCCACCCGGGCCAGACCCACGTAGTTATTAATCTGAGAAACAAAGACACCATTACAGCCTGCACGCCACAGACGGGTTTCAGGTTGGACTCCATGAACAGCTTTAATAAAAACGGTGGATGTTCTCACTAAAGGTGTGTAAAGATGAAGGCTCGTGGTTCTGCAGTGTTCATTACATAAATTGTGGGAGAACGTTTCGAAGCACTTTAATGGCAACGAAACTTGCTTTAGGACATGAACGATAAAGAGCGGGTGGGCCCAGCGTTGATCCTTGTGGGACACCGTGTTTTACATCATTAACCCACACACGCGTGGCTCTCTAAGCATCAACATTTATCATGTTTATTATTGATAAGACCTCCTCCGAGCCGTCTCCATGCACAGGGAGATCAGGTGCAGTACCGAGCTGTGGAGGGATTTCCCCAGACGATTCCCCCTGCTCTCTCTGCCCACATTTCCTGTCTCCCTCCGCTGAAACTACCCAATAAAAAAGTTCCAAAAAGTCTTTGAATATGAGTGCAGAGAGAAAGCATGAACAGGGACGCTTGGGCTCATGTACTCGGATTCACTGACGCAAACCTTAGGATTAAAGGAAAACTGTCACCAATCAGTCTCCATTAATCACATCTGTTGTGAAGATCAAATTTGAAAAATGAAAATTGAAGAAACAGGTGTGACTTCGCGTTCACGTTTACTGATCAGCACAGACGGATTATTGGATTGTTTATCCAGAAATAAATGTCAGAGGGTTGCTTTTTTTTTTTTTAACCAGCTGAGTTCAATTTTGGGTTGTCGTATAGAAACATTCATAGCTGGAGAGTTGAATGTGGCGAAACGTCCCTTTAATGATGAGTTTGTTATTAACGTGTGTTACCCACCCTCACTGTGGGGTACGTTCGCTTGTTCTTCTCGCTGGAGGCCCCCGGGAGCCCACCGTGTGATGGACCCTCGCACTCATAACGGAAACGAAATCCCCTCTGAAAACACGCGCACACACACACACACACACACACGCATGCACACGCACACACACACACACACACACACACGGACACTTTAAAGATAATTACAGCAGTAAACATCTGTATTTGTTCCCCTGAGCCGTCACGCTCACAGTTTCAGTTTCTCTTGGTGATAAAAGCAGTGCATGAATTCAACTACAAAACAAAACATTTAAAATAAGACGACAGGTCTGAAACTACCACTGAAAAAAATGTTCATTTCATTACAAACAGCTGGATTTTTGCTGTTGATGATGCTGCGAGCTTCTAAACTGCAGTGTGTATTACTCATAATCTTAAACTGTTTATTCTTAAGAAAAGCTAAATACGTGACATTTTGCATATCAGAGCCGGTGTACAGTCTGTGGCTGCTGTGATCAGGCATACAGAGAATCCAGCCCGAGTGTTTGCGTCACTACTTCAGGGCTGGTTGCGTAAACTCGGCACTTCCTTTGTCTTCACAGCAGAACTGAGTGATTTGCATAGAGACGGTCAGCAGACACGCAACCTTTAGTAGCAGAAACTCCCTGTTTATGCTCGTCGGCTCTGTCCCGTGTTCTTATATGACTGTTGGGAAAACCCTGGATAAAAAGGAAGTGACTGTTGCATTAACATGTGGATCAGCCCGCTGACGGGGAAGCACCGCTTTGAGTCTGAACTAAATCGCTTCTTCCTGTTTGAGCTTCATCTTTCTCTAAAATCCAACGAGCTCAGGTCGGCGCTTTGAGCGCTCAGAGCTCATTCATCACCTCACGCTCGGCTCTGTGTTCAAATACTTTCTACAAATCCAAATAGTTTTTTGTTTATTTGCTTTGTGAAACATTTTGTTCCATAAATAAAGTTATTCAAACCTGCAGGGCATCGTTCGGCTTCACGTTACACACAACAACAAACACAATTATCCACACATTTTTGTGTCGTGCTGCTCGTTTTACTTCACCGTCATCACCTTGATGTCACTTTAGCAGCTAAACTGCATCCTACCAGAGTTACAGACTTGTATTTGTACTAATAATAAAAACTGTCAGAGTTTTTCTACTTTAAACTACTTTAGAATCAAATCAGGATAAGATGTTAACATTATGTATTATGTAAACTCGTCTGTGGGAAAAAGTCATGGGAATATAACTGGACTGGGAAAAAGCAGTGAACCTAACACTAATCCCTGTGGGACATCTCCATCAACATTCTACATAATTTAATGGACTTTTCATCAGTAATGCTGGCGTCTTTTAATTACTCCACCTGTGAATAAAATTCAAATTAGGCTAATGAAGCAGACCGAAACCACCTGAACAATCCTGTTTAAAGCAGACCAGGAGCATTATTAAAGATCTGAACCACCAATAAACCAGGTTTATCGTGACCGTCTGTGTCTTACTACTAAACTATAGTGTTTACGACTGCTTTGATCTTTATCTTCATCACCTCACTCCATGTTTCCACTGCAGTTTTTATCCACCCACTGTTGACCTGTCGTGTTTGTAGAGTAATTACAAAGACAGGAAGTAAAATGGGAGTCTCACCTGTTTGGGCTCTTCGATGATCTGAATGTATGGGCCGTGAGCTACAACACAAACACAGGCAAAGAAAAAAACTTGAACACGACACGTTTAAAACATTCATCAGTCGCTGTGACCATTTCTCAAAATCATCATCCACTTTCACTATTTCATCAGCAAGAAGCAAAATGTTACAAGACGTGAGTAAATTCTAGAAGGTTCTAGATGACCAGGTGTTATTTTCTGGAGTTTTGTGGAGTTTCTCGTAACATGTTACAGTACTGATGCCCACTAACCTACCCCAGATGTTGTGACACCCAGTGGTGCAGTAAGAAGCTTCAGACACGAGGTCAGTGTGTTAAAACTGACTTAAATAACAGAAACACAACTGAGAGTCTGCAGATTGATTTTGTTTCCTACAATGGCACGCATCTTTTTTTCTGATTAAGGAAGCAAAAAATTAGTTGGGAGTTCAACCTGTTCCATAGTTTGACGTCACTGTGACATCATCCTCACGTGCCTGAATGCTCACCTGTCTCAGGTATGAAGGGCTCTGTCTTTATGTCCACTGGAGGAATATAGTCGTACTGCATCAAATGCTGCAGCTGAGGAAGAAAAAACAGAAACATCTTTAACAGACTGTCGTCAATCGATCATCTTTACACCTGAGACCTTTCAGTAACATCAGACTGTGCTGTTAATGTAAAAGCAGATATTACAGTTGTGATGTAAAAAGGCAGCGGGCCCAATATCGATCCCTGCGGAACACCTCCACCCGGAATATTTAAGGCCAATCACACAGGAAGCAGTTCGCTCGTTGTGCCTCACTTTGTGGCTTACGATTGGTCGCTTGCGGAGATTCCAGACTCCAGTTGCCTAGGTAACCCTTATAAAACAGTTTCAGGGGCTTCATAATGTTACTGTGAATCATCGATTTATCGGTAAAACTGACACATCTCTGGTATCAAAATGATGATTGATCAGTTAAACGATCAGATGAATCATCTGCACTGTAAACCCCCTCGGAGGCCTTACAGCCCCTCAGATTTCTGCTTTTTAATGAGTTTCACATGAATTGGTTATTTATTACCGTAACTTGAGCACTTTGTTCTTTAACTACCTCCACTTGTTTTACACCTTTCTGCATGATTGCATTCAGCTGCACAGAATCCACTCATATAGAGAATTAAGAATATTTTTTAAGTATTTTTTGGGATGCTTTACCAAATTTAAGCCTGTAAGTTGCACATCTGTGAGGGCCCCGTTAATCCTGAGCCACGTCTACAGGTTTGGGAGCGACAGCTGCTGCCATCCTGAGGGAAGCTGCTTCTTACTTCAGCAGATGATGAACGCACCACACTGAGCTCGTACTCCAGCAGCTAAACCGAAGCAGTCCAGACTGCCACCCAGTGAAAACATCTGGAGCCTGTTTGGTCTGTGGTGGGGTCTCCTCAGCACCCAGACTCTGTGAGATGTTTGTTAAAGAGGAGCTGATGCAAACCTGCTGCTGAAACAACTTTATTCAAACGTGTTTTTGTTGCATCAAAGTGAAAACGAGCAGCAACCGACTGAAGCTCTGCGACGTTTTGGAGGCAGGGCGGCCGGTGTTTCACCTGCACCTCTTACCTGGTTAAATAAAAAGCTCTGTGCTTCTGAGGCTTTGAACGAGGTCACAGTTACACATGCAAATGACTTTTACTCTGCAGCACTTAAAACAGAACTGGCTTCCTCTTAAACTGGAAACGGTCTCATTGCTCCTGAGTCAACATCAAACAGTGATCAGATCCTCGCACACGTTATTACAAGTTTTCTGAACGGAAAGAAGAAAAAACTTGTATTGTGTTTATGCTTCCTGCTGAGGTCTCCGCAGGTTTACAACAAAGAGCCCACCGCAGGCTTTGATTTCAGTCTTTGATCTAAACTCGTCTCTGTTTACAGTTGTTGGACATCAAATAAAACTTCACAGATGTGCAGAAAACCTCTGAATCCATTCAGGATGATGTAATCAGAGAAGACCTGAAATCATTTTCCACTTTCTCGTGTCAGCACGAACGGTCAGAGTGAGGGTTAGGTACGCTCGCTGATCAGCTGGATTTAAAACACACTTCCTGTAATGGAGAGAATAAAGACAAATGTAGAGAAAGGACTTACGTCGTGCTCGTAGGGGCTGATGAACTGGGCTTCAGTCATCCTGCAGCACAAACAGAGACAGTCAGTCAGTGAGAAGCGTTGAGAAAGTCAGAGGGGTGTCGGAGGAACCATCGGCCGAGGTGAGTCGCTTTAAACCCCCTCAGGCTGAAGCTGAAAGTCCCGAGAGGTGAACAAAGAAACAAGAGTGCAGCAAAGCGATCCAAAGTTCAGCAGTTTCACTTTCAGCGCACTCAAACACTACACGACCTCTCTCCTTCCCTCCTTCTTCTTCTCTGCTGTTTTTCTCTAATCTCCCCCTCCCCTCTCTCTCTCTCTCTCTCTCTCCCTGTGCCCCCTCCCCTTCCCGTATCTCGCTCTGCTTTCAGTCACTTCCTGGAAGTGGCTGAGCTGAGGAAAACCCCCAGAATCCCAGGTCTGATGAGAGAGGAGGCGGGGCTACAGCTGCTGATGTCACTCTGCTGCTGCCGCTAAGGCAGAGGGAGAAGAGCAATAACAAACAAAAAGAAACACGAGGCAGAAAAACAGAGATAAAAATTCAAGTTGAAAAATAAAGACAGACGGAGAGCCTGAAACCTACTGTGACAGTTTAATGGTGTGAACGACTTCTACAAAAACAACTTCAATGGAAGCGCTCGTGTTTAACTGGAGTTTAAAAAGCAGTAAATAACTACAGCGGCACTCTGACAGCTTATTTCACTTTAAATGATCAGAGCTTAAATGGCTGCATGAGGTTTGCAGCACAGTCACAAGAGAGCGGACGAGAAAGCTCCAGTGCAAACCAGCCCGACAGCGTTCAGCCTTCAGACAGACCAAAGAGAAAGTGGTTGTTAAAGCTGAAGCCCAGCATGTGTGATGATCTGAAGCTAGAACGAGCAGACAGGGACGAACCTGCAGAGGTTACAGCTGTGAACGACGCTCTATCACGCCCGGGCCTCCGGCTCCGCTCTGCTTCCTCTTTGCTCTCTTTTCTGTCTTTTTGGTGGTTTCTCGTTCGACTTCCTGTCCCTCGTCTAACGCCTCTGACTCAAAACTGATGTGAAGCTCACTGCTCTCCCAGCTTCAACCCACTGTGACGGGACAGCCCCTCTCAGCACATCAGCCAATCGGAGCTCTGTGCAGAGACAAACCCACAGAGGTAGAGTACAAGCGAGATGAGAGAAAACCCGAGGGGAAGTCTGCAGGAATCCACAGAGGTTATTTCTTTCATGTTTCCCTGAAACAGCTTCAGTCATTCGCTTGAATTAACCTGATGAAACATTTCTTCACCTGCAGGGCGCAAAGGACCGAACCCGCCAACCGCTCAGACCCGACAGCACCACAACACACAAACACAACACCATGCAGACACACTGCACACAAACAACAGCTGAGGATGCCCATGCAACGCACTTCATGTTTGTGACACACGCTCCGAGCAGACATCCCAGGCTGGTTTCGAGCTCCTTCAGCTTGTTTCCCGAAGCATCCGGACGCTCTACAGCTGAAGAGCTTCATTCATTCATTCACCACAAACCTCAGAAGAACAGCTGACAGCAGCTGGAGGAATCTTTAAGACATTCCTGCAGTTTAACTAATTGGTGTGTGTTATCTGGCTTCATGTACAGATAGAGTTGGGTGTCATCTGCATAGCAGTGAAAATGTATACTATGTCTTCTAATGATACTGCCTAGGGGAAGCATGTATAATGTAAACAGAATTGGTCCTAGCACTGACTGCCACAGCCGTGTGTTCAGGTTGTGAAACTTTATCTTCAGATACAAGTTTGACTTTTGTGTAATACTGATTTGCACCAGCAGATGGTACAATGAGTCATCGTCACACACAGATGATTAACATCTGTATATTAAAAGAAACAAAAACCATCCCACTGTAAATGTGATGTTACATTCTTTGTTTGTGTGTATTTAACCAAAATGTGGATCCCTGGCTCATCTCACCAGTAAATACAGTTTGAATCAATCTGAATGCTTCTTCTACCTGCTGATTAGAGCTTATTGATTACTGTACATTATTACTGGACTTCTCTTCTAATTGTTCCTAGTTTTATTTATTCCTGTTTTTTCATTGTATTCGTTTGTTTGATTCATTCTTCTCGTGTCTTATTAGTGGTTTGTGAGTCAGCTGTGAAACTCTCTGAGCTGCACTGACCTTCATGAAACTTTATGACTGTTATTAATAATCAGCCTGAGACGTTTCTTCAGCATTTGAGCTGCAGACTGAGTTTCTGCTATCGGCCTAACTGCTGTTCCGGATTCTGTCGGTGCATTTCTACACCACACTGAAGCAAGGAGCAAAGTGCTGCATGACAAGTAAAAATAACAATAATGATTTAATAAAGAAAGACAAGAGTAATAAGATAATAATATCAAATGATAAAAAGTAAAACAATAATAGAAAAAGAGAAGCTGAACCCAGTCTCAAGCTGAGAATGATGATGAGGAGAAGGGTTTTCTTCAATTGGGATTTGAAGGCTGGTAATGAGGAAGATGAGCTGATCTGAGGAGGAAGACGATTCCAGAGTTTCAGAACGGCAGTCGAGAACGCCCGGTCAGCAGTGTGAACCAATCAGCAGATGCTCAGTGAAAGCAGTTACAACAATATTTGTTGGTAAACAAACAATGTTTGTGTGTACGTCACAGGAAGCCAGTGCAACAATCAGAGGATGGGCGAATAATGACCGCGCCTCCATGTCAGGAGTCCAGCAGCAGCATTATGAACCAGCTGCAATCATAATATTAGACCTTTCTAATAGAAACAAATGGTTTAACTTCAAAGTCTTCATCTAAGCAAGCTGCTTTATCAACCTATTTGATACGTGAGCCAAATGAAAAGAATCAAAGATAACACCAACCTGATGTCAGGGGCTCAAGATCTGAAGGAGGAGCTATGGAGAGTGCAACCGGCTGCTGATGAATGTCGTGAATCACTAAAACTTCACTTTTTATTTTCATTAAGGTTAATGAGATTTTGTCAATTTGCAGAGTTGGTGTCTGGTTTAAGAGGCAGATAAATCAAAATGATTCACAACATGTGGCAGCACATGCAATGAAAAGACAAGCAGTCCCAGACCTGAACCCTGAGGTATGCCACAGGCCACGGAGACAGTATCAGACAGTTCAGGGCTCAAGATCCGGATCATGTGGTCCACTGTATCAGAGCAGAGTCATCACCATCAACAACATATGCGATCATTAAAAACAGACAAAAGAGCAGCTTCTGTGGAGCCAGGCGGAAAAACCTCAGCGATGTCTCTGTTACATAAGAAAGACCTGCAGCTGCTGGAAAACCACTTCCTCCAATACGTTAGAAGGAAAAGACGAAAAGCAGGACGGGGGTGGAGATCGCTCTAAAACTGGATGTGTAGGATCAAGATTTGTGTTCTAGAGGTGGAGCATTTCATGGTGAAGTAGACTGGCACCGTCCCTGAGACTAATGAAGCATGTTAAAACAGATGAGACAGTCTGATTTACAGGTAGGAGGATTCAACTTGTAAATAATATTAGTTAGTAAAAAATGCTCAAAGTGATGGATTAGAGCAGCAAAGATAGAAGAACAGCGTTAGAGCCAATGAGAAACTGGAAAAATCAGCTCCCGGTTATTAACAGAGCTTCTGCTTCGGTGATGAATACAAACATCTTCTAACCCCCTCAGATAGAGATTAAAACCTTAAAAGCTGAACTTTAACTTTTCCATTCAGATAAATCAGTTTATTTCCACACTGATAAATGCATTTATGTTCTTTTTACTGCAGTGATACCAGTGTCTGAAGCCACTATTGTTCTGTGATGAGAAGTTCAATGGAGGCGTGTAAAATCAGGAAATATTTGCCATGAGTCAGAGAATATTCCCCACATATGAACTTCTAAATGCAACAGCAATAACGTCCTCTTTGCTGTCTGTCAGCAGAACAACTGCCAGAAGAACTTTAATAAACTCGGTGGAGACGCAAATATTTAAAGCTAAGAACCAGGGTGGGTGTGGGCTTCACGTGGAGACATAAACGCTGCTCTTTTAGTTATTCATGCAGGAAATATGAACTAGAATAACTCGTATACAGCTGTTATTATTTTCACTACAATAATAACAAAGTGCAGTTATTTGTTATTATTTACTGTTTGATTATTGTATGTATACACTGTATACACTGAGCTGATACAGGAATCATGAAGAAAGAAACCAAAAGCGCCTAATGGGTATTTTTACCTTAAAATAGTTTCTAGTTTGGCTCTGATTATAAGGAAGAGCAGCAACACACCGAACGAATAAACCAACGTCAGTCTGCATCAGAGGTTTTCCCATCGTTTTCAGGTGAGAGCCATCACAGAGTCAAACTTTCCGCTGCGCTGGGATGTTTTGTAGCAACCGCCGCTTCAGAAACAAGCTCCATGCGACTTAACGAGATGTTAGTCACGAAAACACAAAACAGATTGAGGTCTCAGCTGGTCAGATGATTTATTTAATCTAAAACAGGCTGCTGTCGGCTCAGGACCAAAGAATCAGCTCAACGCAACACAAAAAATGTCCTTCCGTCCATCCTCCATCTCAAACAGGCTCCTGTCTCTTCAAAATCATACTTTTCTCTGATTGGACAACTTGTGGAAACCTGCAGAGGGGCAGTACGTACCTACATGTGAGCTGTGCTGAATGATGATTTATGCAATCCTCGACAGAAAGCATGACGCACTTCAGAGCGGCGGTCTGTTGTCAGTTTAAAAATGATTTTCTTTACTGCAAATCAAGTCAGGGGTGAGGGGGTGGAGCCTACAGCCTAGGGAACGCAGACACTATGCAGGTTTGGGTTCATTTCCTCAGGTAACCGAACACACCTGTCTGGAAACCCACGCAGACACGTGGAGGACAAACACACCGGGAGTGCACCGAGCGTGACACCGTCACATTTTCATGACCTTTAACCTTTTGACTCATGTTTGTGTTTGCTCTCATTCTCACTGATTCATCAGCACACGGTCAATGTTTTCACTGTTAGAGGCTAAAAAACTCGGTTGGAGGAGCTGCTGGTGGACCAATCACATCAATGTTCTCTGTGTGTGTGTGTGTGTGTGTGTGTGCTGGGTAAAGTGTTGTGAGTGCAGTTTGTGTAACGTTGAACTGAAGTCGTTCTGATTAAAAACGGTGAAAAGAACATGAACCCAAACGGATCATAATTAGTCTTGGGTCGCAGCAGATGGGCGCCCCTCCCTGAGCCTGGAGGTTTCTTCCTGTTAAAAGGGAGTTTTTCCTTCCCACTGTCGCCAAAGTGCTTGCTCATAGGGGTCTAAGGAGCTTGGAAAGAAAAGCGTCTGGACTTTAAGAAGTCCAGACGCTCATAGGGGGTCATATGATTGTTGGGTTTTTCTCTGTATGTATTATTGTAGGGTCTACCTTACAATATAAAGCACGTTGTGGTGATTGTTGCTGTTATTTGGCGCTGTATAAGTAAAACTGAATTGAATTGAATTAATATTACTAACAACAACAACAACAACAATAATAATAATAATAATAATAATAGTGCCATGACGATTTAAAACAAAACACTGGCGCTCCAGAGAGCAGGACAGGAAGTTAGACGCACAGCCTGCTTTAACTTCAGTGCACAACATCAAAAAATACAAAAATCACTTTTTGGAGCTTTAGGGCTTCCGTAGAAACCACAGAAACATTCCTGTGCGTCGCTGAGGTTCGAGTGACAGGATTCCAAAACATCTCATCACAAACAGGAAACGCATCACAGCAGATTAAAGGGTTAACAGCAGACATACCGCAGGGCTCCTGCCATGGCTCAGCGCTGATGACGATGATGATGATGAGGATGAGGAGGAGGAGGCAGCTGACCTGTTCTGCCTCCTTCAGGGATTTTCCTGTGGATGGTAAGCAAAGGGTTAATGACACAGCTCGGTGAGTGCTGATCGAGTCACATCAGTGGGAATTTCCACCCTCCTCCTCCTCCTCCTCTTATGTTTGGGGACAATCAGGGAGTTCAGGCCCAACAAACAGAGTTAAAGGAGCAGTGCGCCTTCACCACAGCCTCAGCTTCATGGGGTTAGCTTAGCACAAACACTGAGAACCAATGGAAACTGTTAGCCTAAAAACCCAACAGAGCCACTGAAGTGTGCCTGTCAGCTGAGAGGAGATGGAGGAGGAGGAGGAGGAGCTCTGGAAAGGTCACATTTACATCTGCTTTCATGTGTTTTTGGAAAAACGTTTTTCAAAAGTTTTTCAAGCTACTCAGAAAAATTCATCATTCATCGAAAACAATGAATTTTCTTCAATGATTTGCAAACGTCTGATCAAACGAGGCGTTTAAGCTCCATCAGAACTTTCTGTCCTGCAGACAGACGATGAAGATGTGCTGAAGCTTTGCTGCTTCCTCCAAATAAAGTTTTCTGAACTTTTGACTCTTCTTCATTCCGCTTTGATATTTTCAAGTCTGTCAGGTAGAAATTCTTCTTTCATTCATTTTTCCGGAGCGAAGGCGGCACACGGAAACGCAGCTCTGAAATGTCTTCGTTTAATGTAGCACCATCATCACCATCACCATCGTCGTCACCATATCTGTGCTCGGCGAGTGTCACATGATTGTTGGCTGCTATCTGTTGTATAGTTGTGGGTCTGTGAGCACCTTGAGGCGACTGCTGTTGTGTTTGGTGCTTTATAAATAAAACAGTGAATCAGTTCGCTCGGCATCACTGAAGAAATCCAGATGAATAAATATTGTGAACATCTGTGTCTAGAAAATTCTATTTTTATCATATTTACAGTAATGAAATTTGGGGTCCTGAAGTCTGTGGATGTCTGTCATCAGAGCGTCTTAAAGGAAAACTTCAGCTTCAGAGTTAAGGGATGCAGGTCGGCCTGTTCCCTAACACTGCAGATGTCTGACGACAGCATGACTGTTTCACGGGTTCATTTTGGGGAAATGTGAACGAGCGAGCAGAGCCACGCTGTTGGATCCAGCGTGAACACCTGGATGGAGATGATGCAGGTGTGGTGCAGCACCTGGAGCCGCCTCGGGTCACACGGGGTAAAACAGCCCACAGCAGAGCCGGCGTGCAGCACACTTCCTGTTAGAAAGGCCTCGTTTCCCCTGGAACTTCTTTCAGGTACATCTGAGAAGCAGGTGGGACACACCCAGACCCACTTTAAGTCATTACGCTGCGACCCCTCAGCTGGCTTCCGGAAACTGGTGAATCTGAGGGCTCGGTAAAGGATTATTTTGAACTGCGAATCATGCAAAGCTGCTCAAGAACAAGCCCCAGGGGCCGAGCACAGTGGCTTCCTTTTTAACAGGATTATTTGAGCCTGACAACAAACACGAGCCTGGATTATATAAGAAGCACGAGCCAGTTTAAACATCAAAGCACAATCTGAACATCTCCATCACCTCCACACTTCATCTGCAGCCAAACACGGCCAGCACTGAAACACCCCAATAACCGATCATCAATAATCCTCAGTCATCGAGTAACACTGCTCACGTGACCCCGACTATTTGTCACGCAAAAATGAGGCATTTAAGTTCCGCTGTGGTGGAATCACCTGAGTTCCAGGTGCGGGTCCAGCGGTTGTTTATTAATTTATTGATTATTGATCAGCAGTTTGACTTTAAAGAAAGTTAAAGAAACGTTACCTGCGTGCAGCTCTCAGAGTTCACTTCAGTCTGGAAACTCCAAACTGGACTCAGCAACAAGACCAAGAGCACAACCCCGAGGTCACTTCCTGCTCCCGCTTTTCAAAATAAAGGTAAGAAATCCGCACCGCTGATCTGAAAGGAACAAATACGATTCAAACGAGAAGAGAAAACAACAACAAAGGGAGAACAATAAAACAAAACCAGTCTCAAAAACATATTCAGGGAAATTAAAAAACATTTCAATTTTTTTTTTTTTACTTTATTCAAATTTCATGTTATCTTAATTTTTATTTATTTCCTCTGAACACATTGAACGACTGTAATACATTCAATTCAGAGATATTCCATTTGAATTTTTCATTTTAGATTTTATGTTTATTTAAAATTCTCCATATAATTTTATACTAACTATTAAAATAATTAACATCTACGCAAACAGGAAAGCTATAGCAGAAAAATCACCCAATAAAACAATTTTAAGGAAAAAAAGGGAAAAGACAAAAACATTTTTATCTTTAACAAAAAAAATTACAAATATAAACATAAAAGAAGCTTTTAATGCTTCGTATAAAATAATTAAACTAAATTATATTTAACTATTTAACTATCCTTTCAAAACGCAGTAAAAGATGCTTTTGTTTTGATAACCATTACCATACTGGAAGTCACGTCCCGCCTTCCGTAATAAACTTGACTTAGCTCGGCTCGGTTGTCATGGTGACCGCAGGCAGGCAGTCAGAGTGGAAAGCCCCGAAGCTGAAGGGGAATTCCGGCACCACGTGGCAAACTCTGCCCACTGATTGGTGGAGGGTACAGGCGAGCCACGCCCACCCAGGCAGAAAAACAAGGAAAAAAAAAACCAAAAAGGAAACACGTTTTTTTTAAAAAACGAATAAAGTTAAAAACTTTACAAAAAATAGTAAAAACTAGAAAATGCATTTTGTGAAGAAACTGCAGTGTGGATGCTGATAGCTGAATGTTTTGAGCTGAAATGAAATAATTGCTGAATGTTAAGTTAAAAATTTTGAATGAGCTGGAAAATACAGAATTTTTCACCTGAAAACAAAAGTGCAGAACTGTTGAAAGCTGACGTTCACACAGAAGAAGAAGTTTAAAAATAGCTGAACGTGTTTAAAATGGAGATGAGAAAAAGCTGAGTGATGACAAAAGAAAATTTAGAGTCAGAAAACATCTGAA
>VUQG01040832.1:0-19951 GCA_015106755.1 Etia nguti
TTTCACCGGAGCTACAGTATCCAGAGTCATACGTAGTGAGGAGGTAAAATTATTAACAAGATAATCGACCTCTGTTGGAGTAGCATTCAGGTAGCTTCTCTGCTCTGTGTTGGTACAGGGCTTTGAAGATGATAACAGTGGGTGAATTATATCCATGTATTTAGTTACAGCAATTTCTGATCAGTGATGAAGTCTACTGAGGAACCCACTGTTGTGTAATCAATTATTGTAAATTTAAATGTTATTAGGAAATTATCAGACGAGAGGGTTTTCAGGAAACACTGTTAAATGTTCAGTTTCTATGCCATATGTTAAAACAAGATCTAGGGTGTGATTAAAGTGGTGGGTGGGTTCTTTTAAATTTTGAGAGAAGCCAATTGAGTCTAATAACCAATTAAATGCCATGTTGAGGCTGTCATTTTTAGCATCTACATGGATGTTAAAATCACCCAGTTTGCACATTAAAATATTTTGAAAAGAGTTTTATGAGCTAAAGAATTGATTTCCAGAAAAGCTGCCACATGAAATAATCAGCAGTAGAGACAAAATGTATACTTTTAACAGTCTGTAGTCATTGTTGTTATTTCTTCAGATTATAAAATAAACAATAGATAGAAGGTAATAGATACAAAAGTCATTATCATTTCTTTAGTGCAGTAGAAAATACTAAAAAAAAGAAATCCTCATTATAGTATAGAAGACACAATGTTACACCATTAGAAAAGGAATAGGCCATTGGATCAAATATTGTTCTGCTTACTGACCCAAAAAGCTGAATGGGATATTGGCGACAATGAAGTAATTTGTGGTCCAATCCATTAAAGACAGTTCTATGTTCTCTCTTTACTTCACTATACCACAGCATCTTGTGGCAGAGCTAATGGAGGAAGCTAACAACACAGGAACAGCAGTTGGGAGGCTTTTCAGACTGCTATACCAATAGGTTCTTTTTATATATTTACAGTCTTTCACTTAATTGCAAAATGGTCAAAGTAAGCTGACACGAGAAAAGATCTAACAATGATGTTTTGTTTTTTCTTTGCTCATTTACCTTCACTCTGTTGATGTTCTGAGACCTTATGTAAGATGCTAGGAGAATGTTGGTTTGGTGTAACTGTTGGTAAGCTTTTATTATACCTGTGAAAACAAAGTCTTGTTGTCAGCCTGATTAAATATAACAGAAACAAATGTTATCTCACTTCAGCTATTACACTCTGTTGTTTACATGCACAACTGGAGACCCAACAGCTGTCCATGTTTAAGTCATTCCTATTATTCTACTTTGATGTCTGCTTGAATTTTTCTGTTTGAGGTGCATGCGTAATTGGTGCTTTATAATCTAAAAAAAAAGGGCAGGCATGTGGATGTACACATGGAGGTGCATAATCAGTAGTTAATGACAGAAATTTAGGCCGTGTTAAGGTCCGTGTTCATGACCCAACAGTAAGAAAGAGGCTGGGTAAAAAAGGGATCCATCGGACAGTCCCGAGTCAAAAACCCCCGTTAATCAAAAAGAACCCAAAGGGTTATCTCGCATTTCCCAAAATAAATATCTTGATTATCCCACAGACTTTTGGGAAAATATTCTGTGGAGAGATGGAAAAATAAGAACTTTTTGGATGGTGTAAAACTAACACAAAATTGCATAAAAAGAACATCATTATCAATCATGAATTCTGGCTGAAAAAATCCTGTGGTCGTTGCCTTTACTATCTGTCAGGAGTCTGTATAATGTACAAAGGATGCTTCCTCTTCTTGCTGCTCTTCCAAAACATCCAGCAGATGCTTTGTTAATCATAGGTCAGAGACTGGGCCAAAGGGCTTTAAAGAAAATAGGAGAAGAGTTTTTGTTCACAACTAAATGAAATTCTGCTGCTGCTTTTCAGTTCTGCTTTACTGTTCTTCCCTCAAACTATTTGGATGGAAAGGAAAGAATGACTAATAACTGGTTTGGAGAAAGATAAACAATTGGCACATACTAGTGCTTCAGATGCATCAAAACGGCCTCTTTTCCACAGCTAACTCTGGCTTTCAAACAGAGCCAAATTGGTATCCACCTACTTATCTAAGGTCCAATGAAATGGAAATAACTCAGCTCAGTCCTTATCACAACCTTCCCAGTGCCATGTATTGTCTTGTCTTTGATTATCCAAATGGTAAAATAAATAAAAAGTTCTTTGGGGTTTTTTTTGTTTTTTTGTTGTTGTTGGTTTTTTTTTTTTTCAAACGAGTTGTCTTTTGTTGTTTTAACTCAGTCATGGGGATGGAGTTACTCTTGTGTAAGCTTCAATGATGAGGGCTTGTAGGCTGGAAAGATAGCATCAGAGAAAGGGGAAATTCCATTGCAGGCAAGTGATACCATCTGACAATCCATGATACATTATGTGAGCGAGACTGCAAAATTGTTTTTCATACATGTTTATGTGTAGATGATAAGCGTGAATGACCCTGTTAGTCACATCTGGATATAGTTTGTGCAAAAGAAAAACTTCACCACCTTTGATTTCCAGTTAGAATTTAGTCCTACAGTCTCAAAAAGTGCTTACAGTATACAGTGGTCTAAAAGTTTCCGTCCCCTTTTCAAATTTTGCACACATCTTTATGGTATAGTATACATTTTAAAATGGATAAAAACTAGCAAATTATTCACCTGCAATAATTAACTAATATCAACAGCAAAATATCATTATACATATATTTCAAATTTAAAAAGTAAAATATTTAATTAGTTTAAATACATTTTTTTGCAGTGCCTGTGTTGTCTTGCATGTTAAAAATATCTGCAGGCTTTCTCTTATAAAGAGAGAGAACAATACACAAAGAATCACAACTGTCAACTTTAATGACAACGGAAACTAAAGTGAATTGGATAATGCTTTAAAAGAGCTGCCCAAATAAGTGATCAGAGATTGAATTTAAATTAGCTTTATCTGCCAGTGTGTGTAGAAGTAGATGAATTAAATATAGAATTTACTAAACAACTGGACATTAACAAACAACAAATAATAAACAGGCTGCCATGACATGGTAGTAATAATCGTAGAAATTTGTCATGGTAACTAGCAACAGAACAATGTATGCACACACAATGTGTTTTCTTTTGAAGCCACATAGCAACCCGATTGAGTGGGTACTTGGTATGATGCTTCAGGGTATTGTGCTGTGTTTGTTAGACACACTAACCTTTAACTTTTATGAATTATCATAATCATTTGTGTCTTTATTCTCAGTGGCGAGTAGATAAATGTTTGACAAGTGAAATGATTTGTTGTAGTACCACACATTCCGGCATGTTAGATTCGTATTTTCCAGTCTACAGTTGGCTTAGGGGAGTAACAATTTTGGACTTCCACTCTCATTTTTTCCCTGTCTAATTTGGCTTTTAATTTTACCCCCGTCCCCTGGTAGCTCGGCTCAGCAGTTTGGATGTTGCATGTGTGTAAATGACTTACGAATAAAAATAGCCTTTTAATT
Source organism: Etia nguti (assembly GCA_015106755.1). Classification (NCBI taxonomy): domain Eukaryota; kingdom Metazoa; phylum Chordata; class Actinopteri; order Cichliformes; family Cichlidae; genus Etia; species Etia nguti. The sequence continues at coordinate 3,475 of VUQG01040832.1, forward strand.
TGGAAGGGTAATTCACCATTTCTTGCTTCCCTCTTTTAACCAGTATCAAAGTTGAACCCGTTTTGTGTGCTTGTCTGATTTCACAGCACTTTTGCTTCAGATTCTACCAAAAATTAGGGAAAATGAACAAAAGATGAAACAGGTCTTTCTGAGGGTTCATTTTTAAATACATTTTACCTCCAGCTTTTGTCTGCATTGTCCATCCTAAATTGGGACTGCTGGGCAACATTTGATTTTCATGATAATCATTGGAAAATTCTTGATCCTGTGGTTACCTAACCTTCCATCTAGAAGTATGTGATACACTTCCTGTACATGTTCAAACATGTTTATCCAGTCCACACAGTATCTCTCCACACTAATCAAAGTTTATTGACAGCTGCCAGAAGAGCGTAGAGTATGGCACCAATATGTCAACTGTCAGTGGCGGCTCACTTAAACTGTAGAAACGATCTACAGACATCAGAAAAAAACTCAGTCAACTTTACTGTTATGACACAACATTAATGTAAGAAATTAATACTAGTTAGTATTAATTTTGTTAGTCGAACCTCAGATACAGGAGGAACAATGCAGGTTTTGTCCTGGTCGTGGAACACTGGACCAGCTCTTTATCCTCTCAAGGATACTTGACGGTGCATGGGAGTTCGCCCAACCAGTCTACATGTGTTATGTGGACTTGGAGAAGGCATTCGACCGTGTCCCTCGGAGTGTCCTGTGGGAGGTGCTCGGGAGTATGGGGTGTTTGGGCCATTGCTACGGGCCATGAGAATCAGCACCTCCACATCTGAGGCCATGGTCCTCAGCCAGAAAAGGGTGGAGTGCTCACTCCGGATCAGGGACGAGTTCCCAAGTGGAGAACTTTAAGTATCTCGGAGTCTTGTTCACGAGTGATGGTTGACAGACGCATTGGTGCTGCGTCTACAGTGATGTGGACGCTGTACCGGTCCGTCGTGCTGAAAAGAGAGCTGAGTGTAAAAGCAAAGCTCTCAATTTATCGGTCGATCGACGCCCCTACCGTCACCCATGGTCAAGAGCTTTGGGTAGTGACCAAAAAAACGAGATCGTGGATACAAGCGGCAGAAATGAGCTTCCTCCGAAGGGTGGCTGGCCTCTCGCTTAGAGATGGGGTGAGAAGTTCAGCCATCCGGGAGGGGCTCAGAGTAGAGCCGCTGCTCCTCCCCATTGAAAGGATCCAGTTGAGGTGGTTCGGGCATCTGACAAGGATACCTCCTGGGTGAGGTGTTTATGTCCCACCGGGAGGAGGCTCCGGGTCAGACCAAAGACATGCTGGAGGAGATTATATCTCTCAGCTGGCCTGGGAACGCCTTGGTGTTCCCCCGGACAAGCTGGAGGAGGTGGCTGGGGAGAGGGGGGTCTGGGCTTCTCTGCTTAGGCCGCTGCCCCTTGCGACCCAGCCACGGATAAGCGGAAGAAGATGGATGGATAGTATATTAGTATTAATAGTGTATTTTATAAGCATTTCAAGCTGTAGTAGATGGAAAATTTTTAAGGTTGGGCAGTGTGAGTGAGGTAATACAAAGAGTGCATTTTCAGAGGTCAGTACAGAGGTCATGTGCCTGTGGCACATTTTGAAAAAGAAAATGTACCAAGTAGCAGCTTTGAGGCTTCTGTATGATTACTTTGGCCAAAATAGTAAATGGACTGATAGTCAAACTGTTTTTTGTTTTTTTACCTTTAAAATGCTAAACTGTAGTAAATATGTATCATGGACAATTTGGGGTTTAATAAGTTCCTAAGGATCCTTTGATTAGTGGATGACATGCACCATCTTCTGTATGATGTATATACATGGAGTCACTGTACTCCATGTATATACATCATGTAATCAGACTTGATTCCGGTTCTCTTTGCACTACAGTACTGCTTCATGTTTCTGTTACAATGCACAGCGGTGTTTTGTGTAGTTTTTTTTTTAATGCATTTTTTATGTAAAAGCTTTTATTTCATAGTATAATCTTCACATACTTTATCCAGTGCAAACTCATTTGAATCACCTGCTAATTATATTCACAGCTCATAGCTGACTGGCTAGCAGCGTGGCCTATTCACCTGTCCCTCATGTACCTTTCTGCTCAGCGTGTAAGATGTTTGGCCACTCCTCAGCCTCCATTAATAATAATGATACCTGCAATAAATGTAGCTCTTGTGGCCAGGCTCACTGAATTGAAGACCCAGCTCCGCACCCTTGAAAATCCTGTACCTTGCCAGGCACCTGTATTAATATCCTTGAGCAAGATATTAACACCAAGTTGCTATCTGATACATCCATTGGAGTGTGAATGTTAGATAGAAAGCACTTATGTTGAAAAAGCATAGAAAAAAGTGCATGTATGAATGGGAGTAAAAACGCTCTGGGTGCTCAAAGTAGAAAAGGGCTATATAAGAACCAGTCCATTTACCATTTACTTTATATATCCATTCATTCAGATAATACACTAATTTGTTAAACTGCAGTAATGTCTTAAAACACAAGGCCTGGATGACCTCTAATTTCCGGTTTTTAAAGTTGAATAAAACTGGGGTTATTGTACTTGGCCCTTAGAAACATGGTGTCTAACCAGATATTTACTTTAGACTGGCCTCCAGTAACATTGAGGAACCTTGGAGTCATTTTTGACCAGGATATGTTCTTCAAATATGCAGGACTACTTTCCTTCATTTTGTACAATATCCCTAAAATTAGAAACATTCTGTCTCAGAGTGATGCTGAAAAACTGGTTCATCGATTCATTCAGGCTGGATTATTGTAACTGGTTATTATCAGGTTGTCCTAAAAACTCATTGAAAAGCCTACAGTTGATCCAAAATGCTGCAACCAGTGTACTGACGGGGACTAAAAAGAGAGCATATTTCTCCTGTACTGGCTTCTCTTCATTGGCTCCCTGTTAAATCCATAATCGAATATAAAATCCTGCTCCTCACATACAAGGTTTTGAAAAATCAGGACCCAGCTTATCTTAAAAACCTCATATTTCTGTATGACACCAATAGAGCACTTCACTCTCAGACTGCTGGTTTACTTGTAGTTCCTAGGATATTTAAAAGTGAAATGGGAGGCAGCTTTCAGGCCCCTCTTCTGTGGAACCAGCTCTGTTTGAATTTGGCAGACAGACATCCTTTCTACTTTTAAAGTTATGCTAAAATGTTCCTTTTTGATCATAGATGGAGCCTAGTGTTTCTTCTGATTGTCAAGTTTTTCTCCAATTTTTTTTCTTTATTATTGTAGGGTCTTTACTTTACAATATAAAGTGCCTTCAGGTAACTGTTGTTGTGGTTTGGTGCTATGTAAATTAAATTTCATTGAGTTCAAAGTGATATATACATAACCTAACAGATCTGAGCTTGTAATACTGCTGTGTCAACTTTTACTGAAGAACATGATGCTCATTCATATATAAAGCTGATAATAACTTTTTCTTCCAAGAGCCCTTTGCTCTTGATGGACTGCGTGGGGCTGTAGGCTCCCTTGGATGCTGAGTCAATGTAATGGGCTGGGCTAGAGCTGGGGTGTTGCTCATACTGCCTATGCCCTCCCCTAATGGCAGGGACCCTGGGGGCGGATGGGGCTGGGTCAACTTGTGCTGCTGGGGTTGTGCCTCGTGGCCGTGGCTGTGCCAGCTGATGTCCTTCCCGGGCTCTGGGTCCACTAGCTGTCCCTTGGCTCTTGCAGTGCTTTGGACTTTTCTTCCTGGCTGGTCATGCTTCCGGGGTGGGTCTGCGATGAGCTGTCTGGCCTCTGTTAGATCTTGGTGAGGGTGTTTTGGGCTTGATCTTGATCTTCACTGTGGGTCTCGGCTGCCTGAGGTCTTTGGGTTTGTGTGGACTTCTGTCACCACCATAGGTTTTAGTGTTCTGTCTTTGGTGATTTGGGTGGCCGTGATGAGAATGGGGATATCCTCACACGTGAATCACCATACTGACTGCCGTTGTTTCCTCTCTATCCTTGGGTGTTTGTTTAATTATTTATTTATTTAAATTATTTATTTTTTGACATTATCACTTCTTGACAATTTCATCAGGTGGTGAAGATGAGGTGACAAGATGAACCATACTAGCTGATCAACAGTTCTCAGTAGCTCTCTGGAATGTGTGTTAATTAAACAAAAATATGTATTGTTTCAAAATCGGTATGCTCCTCGTGGCTTTGCAGAACTCCTTCAACCACAAACATTCTTGGTGAGAATGAAGGCAGTGATTAGGTTTCAAATCATGTTTTCCTACTTTGATCCTGTGGTTCTTTACCTCTACTTACTAAACTTGAGATTTTATTCAACTAGCAACATAACATCGGTCTCTGAAGTAGCTCTGCTTTCAATACATTTTTGTAAAACTCCAGCCTGCTCTCTGAAAATATCTGAAATCTCAAAGAATAAACCTGTAGGGCATAAAAGTGTAGATGAGTGTAGGATGAAGAATAACAAAGACAAGGGTCAAAGGACTACACTACAGGAGGAGATCAGCACACACATCTTCAGCAAGATAGCCAGGAGAGGGAAGGAAAGTGTTGTGGTGTGCCAGACAGCCCTCAGTCAAAACCCCAGCACATAGAGCCGTGGCCTGGCCTCTTAGCGCTCAAAGAGCCTTTTCATGACAGAGGCAGCAAGCTCTTGGAATGCAGCAGCCAGCAGTCCTATTCAGCTGCGGATGGAAAAGCATCCCATTGCCCCAAGTCCCTCATTTTCCAAGGCATTTGATACATGTAATCAATCACAGCTGCTGCCTGGTTTGACCAGGCCTTAGGAAGCTTAACTCAGTTTTTGGTTTTCTTGGTTTTTAGTGTAGTGCAGCAAAAAACATTAGTTTATTAGAATCTTAAATACTACTTATTAGACCTGGGACAGCACTTATTAAACCTAACTATATCCCCATTAAGCGGACCCTAGAGGTGACTATTTTCATGATAATGGTTTTGTCTTCTAAGGCTTTGTCTTTCTTTCTTGTAGTGGATCATGTAAAATGTAAATTCAGGACTGAATGTAATTTAACAGAAATAACATTTCTGTAAATTCCCCTTCCCTTAGAGACTTCTTTGACACAAATGTGCAGGTGTAAAAATAAATAAATAAATAAAATTCACAACAGTGAACCAGCTTGTCTGTGAAGGTTCTTAGTCATCCAGATCATGGTAGTCTAAGGAACTTGGAAATAAAGTGACTGGATTTCTTTAAATTTCTTATCCAGCCTGTAGTGGTAATGGCCCACACCTGTTTTCACACCTTGACTTATGTGATGAAGCACATGATTACTAGTGGGTCAATGACCTCTTATAGCTTAACAGACAGAGCGCATATGTTTGTTGGTCCATCACTATATCTTGATATACCTTTTGAAAATATATTCACATTTATCAAGGCGTGTCTTACCTTTAACAATGGTATGCCTACCTCCTCAAGCATATTTTTGAATGGGCTACATGTTGTGGAGGGGTTTTTCTTAGCCAAAAAGACAGTTCTGCAAGCATCAACTTTAGTTTCAGCCTACTGAGGGCCTCCTTCATTTACATCAAATGAAAGTTCAACACTTGAAATTCTGGGAGGCACTTTTACATTCCCAATACTTGAGACAAAATGCAGAATTTTAGTCTGTATTTTCAAGTCTTTGCAACATGTTGGAACCTCCACCAGTTTGCATGGTCTTGTTTTTATTTTAGGTTTCACTTGAACTCATTCTCTCAAATTCTGTCCTCCAGATAATCCAGGCCTCTCAGTAGGCATAGGTGGTGTGGCAGAAGCTCAGAGTGGAGCTGTGCCAACAGTCGAAGGTGAGATTGAAATTCCTTTTGTTTTCTGATGCTGTTTGTGTCAGTTAAGTACACACCTAAAGCTCAATTATTATTGTACTGTTTGTATAATCCATATCAAAAATGACTTCTAGAAATATTTTGCTAGAACTGAATTTGGAAATTATTTATTCTTGAGAAATAACTGTTTGCTGTTACTGTGCACTGATTTGTGAAGGGTATACTATGAACAAAGTTCAACACGTCCAGGCTTTCTTTCTGTTGTGATGTTCACAGTGATTTAGCCAGGTAAAAAGAGAGCCACTTTCAAGAGACAGAAAACTCTGACTTTAAGTTCACTAAGCCATAATCTCACTTTATAGTACACCCTACTGGTCTCTGTCATCACATCAAATATGTCACATTTGGACTTTCTGAGCTTGTCTAGAGACTGAAATCAAATGCTGTGGTCATGAGCTATATCTGACAATGTAGATTATATCTGGAGAGCTGCTCAGAAGTATTAACTAGACAGATAAAATGTTAATCAAAACATATTTCTGTCATGTAACAAACTCAGATTTTACATGTTTGTTTGTGTAATTATAAAAGTGTAACTATATGCGTGTTTTCACATACCTTTCAGATGTCGCCCAGGTAAAAGAGTATAAAGAATATGGAGCTGGAAATATAGATAACATAGAAATAAAGAAATGAGCCCCTTTTAAACATATGAGATTATTTGTCTAAATGTGTGAAAACCTGTTTTGAACTTTAGTCAGAATAAGTCCCCACTGCTTCGTTCTTTTGTGCTAAGCTAAGCTAACCACCTTCAGGGTCTTAGTCCCTCAAAGTTGTCCAAAAAAATCCATGAACACAGGCTTCACATCTAGAGTTCGTATCCAACATTCTGGAATGTAATGCCTGAACGAATGAACTAATTACAGCTCAAATTTCCCCTGCCAGAGTAGGGAACAACAAGGAAAAGCCTACTGCTTACATATGTGGTAGGGCTGCCACAAACGATTATTTTGATAGTTGACTAGTCACAGATTATTTTTGCGATCAATCAATTTATCAGATCAGCATCCATTGGATGTAAAACGTACAGCTTATTGCACCAGCATCCATCTGCTCTTATATAACTATCATTAGCTTACAGCTTGAAGTGTTTAAGGTATGTGCTAACCAAAAATAAAGACAAGATGACAGTTTATTAAACTTTCAATAAAATTTGCAGATTGTCTCAGTGGAGTTTGATAAACTCAGTCGTCTGCTCTTTGCTCTCTAAAATTTAACAGGACACTGGAGTAAATTCTCGACCATCTCACACCTCTGTGTAATCAGTTTTCTGTTTGATGTTTATTCAGCTGTGTGAAAACTATAACTTTAATTTCAGCCAAACCAATTTACTCAAGAACAAATAAAACACTGAAAAAAGCCAAACAATCACATTTTTAAGTTATCTAAGTGACTTATATATCATGTTAAACCTGAGTAGCGAAAGACCGCGGGGGGGTGGGGGGGGTCTGAGAACGATGTGCCGGGAGTTCGCCGTTTTCGCCAGTTCTAGGGAGCTTTGAACCCCCAGTCGGCTATCGAGCTGGTGGGTAACAGACGTCTCTGAAAACGTCGGAGCCATTTTGCAAATATGTGATGTCTTAATAAATCGAGCAGATATTTGAAGTTTACACAGCTACATTCTCGCCTGAAAATATCTTAAAAGTTTATTTTGTGACCCAGAAAGAGTAATATTAAAACTAGATGGCTGCCGACATTGTTGGGAACTGGAATTGGCTGGGCCGCGCTATGAATTCTGGGATAGGTTGGGATACGAAGGATACACCCGACCCATCCTTCAAATCTGGGGATTTGAAGGATGGGTCGGCCGCATTTGGAGGACTCTTCAAATTTGGACAGTCTTCATCGCGTCGCTGTGACATAATCGGCCAACAAATGCGGACCCTGAATTTGGACACAGCTACGATACCGGAGACTGTTTCTGCTTCTGGTTCTTCTTCTTCTTCGGCATTTAACGGCAGCTGGCATCCTTGTAGATGCATTGCTGCCATCTTCTGTTTCAGTCCGTTATTACATTCTTAAATCCTACTACTTATTCCTGCGTCTTTCAGGATCTTACAAAGCTTCAAACGATGCATCGACTATTAAATTAGTCGTCGATGATTTTGATAATCGACATAATCATGACTAGTTGACTAATCGTGGCAGCCCTAATATGTGGTCACCTTTGTTTAAACTGACGTTACAGAAAATCGCATACATAACATGCCAACTCATCACATCTTCTTTCGGACAGCAGATAAGTTACTTACTGTATTGTTGTGGTAATTCTAATGCTCTGATGAGGTTATTATTGCACTTGCATTCCCCCCCCCCTGCCGATGTGTATGTTCCCTGGGCTTGAATATTTGACGTAGGTGTAAATCTTCTCTATATAGACCGGTGAAAACTCTAAAAAAAATTTCTTCACTGTGCAACTTGACTTGTTAATGGTATAGTCTTCAGACACCACAATAATTACTCTTAGTTTGAGGTTTCTGTCTGTTTTAGCACGTTTGTTATGTCCCACTGGTGCCAGTTTAAATCTGTGTATTAACTGAGAGCGTATTAATGGTACAAACTGTTGTTATTTTGCCTCCCCTTTTTTTACTTAATTTAAATTTCTGATATACTGAAGATTTTCTGAGGGAATGAACTATCCTTTGGACAATTAACGTCTTTAGTATGTATAACTATACATCCAAGTCCCAATAATTGGGTCTTGTTTAGGCACACAGTCTTTAAAGTGTTTCTTTGTAGCCTTTGTCTCTGCACTGAGTGTTTCTTTTTCACTCACTATATGTTTATACACCACTCTGCGTTTAATCATCGCTTATTATTAACCTCTGGCTTTCTTCCATGGTGTGTCTTTTGTCCTGTCTTCCTCCCCTCACCTTCAGCTGGTCGTGGCAGATGGCCTCCCCTCCCTGAGCCTGGTTTTGCTGGAGGTTTCTTCCTGTTAAAAGGGAGTTTTTCCTTTCCACTGTTGCCAAAGCACTTGCTCAAAGGGGGGTGGGGGGGCTTGTCATAAGATTGTTGGGGTTTTGCATCTTTTTTGTATTATTGAAGGGTCTTTACCTTACAATATAAAGCACAACAAAGGAAACTTGTTGTGGCTTGGTGCTATATAAATAAGATTGAATTGAATATGTAAGATGTTTTTAACATTTACATCTTTGGAAGGACCCATTGGTCTGTATGCTAACAATTAGTTGGGAATGTTGCAAATAGTTTCAGTTGTTTCAACACTGTTGCAGAAAGACTGAGTAGAGCGTTAACAGTCCTAATTAGAATATATACAGCATTGTCTTTTGACCCATAGGCCCTGAGCTCACCCAAACTCTGAGTAGAGCACATGGGAGATTTAAATAATTCTTTCATTGTGTTATGTCAGACTCCCATCAGGAGATCCAAAACACTATAATTCACAATTTCTGTTGCTGTCTCAGTATCTTTGATTTAGGAATAGCTCCTCTGTGCAGTTATCAGCTGCATTCCCCAAGTTTCTGGGACAAACAAGCTGTTGCTCTTAGTGGACCAGGCTTTTGAAACTTGCCAGAAAGTCCGTTTTGGAAGAAAGCTGTTTTTCATTACTTCTGTCTCGCAGGGATAAGCCTAATCAATCAAGTAGTTGAGCTTTGATATTTGATACCTTACTAGTCTCAAAGTAGTTTGGACTTCAGCCAAGAATGATGATGGCCCTGTGGATCACTGAGTGTTGGCCGGCATGCAGGCATTCTGCCCCAACCTCTGCTGGACTACATTACATTCTGTAAGTGACTGATAACAGAGAATTAAAAATGTTGCTTCACAATAAAGTTATGTGGCAACACTCTTGAACAGGAATCTTAGCTGTGGCCTTAACTTTTTCATTTTTCATGTTGTGAATTGCAGCAACATTGTGTATTTTTGAGAGATTATCATTTGTCAAAATAAAGAATAAATTAGCCTAAAAAGCAGGCGATGCCCTTACACTATGCAGAGGTTAGCTTCTGAGTGCCAGACCAAGACTAAGTGTCATTGTGCAGGGACCACAACTTCAAGTCAGGCAGTCACTGGATTAGCAGAAATGATATGGTCCAAAGAATTGTGAGGTCGTGAGTGACTCATATAAGGGAGTGCGGGTGTTTTTTTTGTTTTTGCTTTTTTGGGTGGGCGGGGGGGCTTTTTCTTGCTTTGTTTGCTTTGTTTTTCTACTCTTCAATGGGCAGCGACTGTCCAGCTCATTGTGTTTGTTCTGAGTCCTTTTAATCACTAATGCTAATTCTCCTTTCCTACCTGCACTGCCCTTACACACTTATTTTCGTAAAAGAAAAATTGACAATTTGTGATTAAAGAGCTTTATGATAACATTACTCATCTGTAGCCTGTGAAAAGAAGTGCTGCGTCAGGATGGGAAACGGGCCACAGATCTGTTTTTCCACTGCACTGACTCCAGAATCTGGCTGCTGCTCATAAAGCAGAAGTACCACTAGCCATAATCTTAGTGTGTATTTATCATTATCTCTGCACCTCAGCTATTCCTTTTTATTCCCTTTCTTTACTTGTGTTAAAGAATATTTCAGTAAAAGTCCTGAATCAACTTATTTACTCAAGTAGAAGTGAAAAAGTTCAGACTCTGAAATGTGTTACAGACTCTGTAAAAAGTAGGTCAGAATGTTCAGAGAACAAAAACAAATGTTATTGGAATCTAAATTCTAATTTTAATGAATTTTCTAAGCTTGAATTTATTATGTAGGACACAGTGAAAAGAGAAAATTAAAAAAAGAACTATTGTTGTGTATATTGTGGAGGGTGACTTTGCCTCCACATCTAAAAAGAAAAATGAGTACAGTCAGGTGTTTTAAAAAAAAAAAAAGTGGGATTCAGTACGTTGGGGGCCCTAAGATCAGTTGTTTTATTTATTTATTTTACATCTTCTGATATGATATAGTGATTACATACTTTTATTTACCCTCAGTGTTTTTATAAGCAAATAGCTGAGGTATTGTACAACAATTCACGGTTCCTAGAGTGAAGACTATCATGCAGAACTATCGTGTTTAGTAAATATCCTCAGTCCAGATTTCTCCAGAGAATGAAACTGTTTTAATGTACTGAAAGGAGCTTGATATACCATGCAGTTATGGTAATTTTGAAAGTTGCCGTTTGTGAGGCTGTTCACATGGATTCGGTTTCTGTTGTTTTGTCCCATCCATCATTATCCCAGTGAAATTGGGCTAAATAACAAAAACACTCATAAAATACAGTTTAACATCTTCCAAATTTAAGCTTAAATCTGTCATGAGTTGGTGTGTGGCAGATGAGATGTGGATCCAAATGGAAGACTCGAGAAATGGGGACTGACTCAGAAAAGAACCTTTAAAGCTAAACTCAATGAATTAAAAAACAAAACAAACAAAAAAAAAAAAAATCTAGCAGGGCTGGAGCAAGAAATCATAATACAAGGAATCATCAGGAAATCCAAGAACTAACGGACACACAACCACAAGGGACGATACGACAAAGGGCAAGCGGAGAATCGGACAATAATTACAAAAGATAATGAGCATAGGGAAAAACACACTGAGGAACAAATCAGGGATACAAAAAAAGGGAAATGACACTCAGTACACAGCACACAAGACAAGAGACTTTCAAAGTAAAACAGCAAGTAACTAAGAAGTTAAAACCTAACACAGAGACGGAGATTTAACCTACAAACTTGACATAATGGGATATCAAGGACAACTCAGAAGTTAGAGACTAGCAAAGTAAACCCTAAGTGGGATACTGTGAGCAAAACAGATAACAAGAACTAAGGCTACCATGATACCAAGGGAGTAAAGACAAAGTATAAACAATAAACTAAGAAACATACATTACAGTTATTTACGTGGATTTCTGAAAAGAATTGTGTACATGGTTCATAAACACTGGACTGTAGATGACTGAAGGAAGGTGCTCTGAATAGATGAGTCCAAATTTAAAGTCTTTGGTCGGCATTGCATTGCAATCATCACGGATAAGTCTAAAGTCTACAGAAACCACAACACAATGGTGGCCTAAAACTACTGAAATTTTTATCACGACTCTTTTCCTGCTTTAAAAGGCTTAACATAAATATGTCTTTGACACCCTGATGGGAATTTTTAAAAAATAAGTCTTTACTTATCCCATTCAAACTAACACCCATTTGGAACAATTTAGATATTTGTTAGAAAAAGACATTTTTCACATGACATGAGAAAGGGATAAAAAATTTAGAACATGTTATACAAGATGGAAACTTTATTTCATTTGAAGAAAACAGAAAACTTTATGAATATCATATATAATATAATAATATATAGGTCCATCATACAGGAGAAATCTAATCCCAGTCAAATCTGAATCTAGAAAGACCAACTTGAGATTTTAAAATATGTCTACCCCAAAATTGTTATCAAAAATGTATGTTTTTGTTTAAAATTTATGAATCAATTTCCCTTCTAACCACAAAGTGGGAGCGAGATCTTTCCATCAATCCAGATCAAAACTTCTGGACACAAATATGCTTAAACACCTTCAAAATGACTAAAACCCCCAACTTACAACTTGTACAATATGAAATTCTCCATAGAACACACTATAAAGGACAAAGGATGTTCCAACACCTTCCTATACCCTTGTCTGACACCCCCTGCCTGGAGCAGCAATGCTATGATTATGTGATGGTTGGGGGGCCGATCTGGCTGCATCCCAGTTTGCTGCTGGTTCAGGGGAGCCGTCTGCTCGTATGAGAGAATTTTCTCTCACAATTATTAAAATAAGTTTCACTGCAGAGAATAAAATCCGGGAGGCACTTTACCAATTAACATTCAAATGCAACAAACCTGATGCTCCAGATGTTTTATTAGACAGAATGCTACCATCAGGCTTAAACCAATGTTTCACTTCTTCAAGGATATTTCTTGGAGTTCCAGGAGCCAGTCAACAACATCACCCTCTTTCAGGGCCAGACAGCCACCCTTCATTGCAAAGTGGCAGGAAATCCTCGACCGTCTATCCGCTGGCTGAAGAATGATGCCCCTGTAGTACAGGAACAGGGACGCATAACCATCCGCAAGACAGAGGCAGGCTCAAAGCTCCGCATCCAGGACCTGGACACAACAGATACTGGCTATTATCAGTGTGTTGCCTCTAACTCAGTCAAAGTCATCTCTGCCACAGGTGTTCTTTATGTCAAACTAGGTAAGACTGAAGTTTATTTGTACTATAACTTAGATTTTAAGCCTAAACTGTATGGGTTAAATAATTAATATAAAGAGTTTATTTATACAATTTCTGTTTACACAAGTCTCAGTGAGGTCACTGGCTTGTGCAGGAAGCTTTACTAATCATAAAAACTGCAATGTTTTTGACTGTAGAGCCAGTCACTCCTTATTTGCATGTACTTGTTTTCTTTCTGATTTACAGGACAGATGCCCACACGAGGCCCAGCCGAACCGTAAGTGGCCGCCTTCTTGTTAATAGTGTGTTAGGTGTGTTTGTCTGTTTTTGTTTAAATGTTTGTAAATATTTTTAATCAATAATCAAGGAATTTTTTTTACAGTTATTTTTGTTGTTGCTTGTTTTAGTTTTTTTGTTTTGTTTTTAGAAATTAGCAGTTTTTAAGTATCAACCTATAGCACACAGAATGTGCCTGTAAGCCGTTAGTGCTTTTATGTGTTTGTACAGTCGGTAATGGACATTAGCAACTGTGGCCAGATGGTGTCAGTTTGTCCTTCAGGAACTCCCTGCATACTTTTGTAAAATTTAATGGAAATTAAAATTAGTTTCAGCAATCTTCCTCAAGCAATGCTATGATTATTAGTCCTTGTATTAAGACCACAATTGTTGTCTCTTACTGATAAATTCAAAAACTGCATTGTAAAAGTGCACAAGAAAAATTGACAGTACTGACCAAGCCAATAACAGTAGCCACATGCGGCATTGACCGGACGTGTAGTTACATTGGTTTGATGGGTTTGCGGGGTTGTGGGCTTGTGGTTACAACATAGCTACATTGCAGATTTCCCATTGAAGCATAAATCCCCAGTAATGTCTGATTTAGACTCCTGCAGCTGTAAGTAGACGCCGTTGTTGCTGGCATTTATGCTTGTACTAGTTTGAAAACCTCACCTTTACTCCTCCAAAGATGGCTCTTGTCACTGCAGCCAAATAGATCAATGTTGGTCTAATCTGATCATGAACCCTTTCTCCAGAAGGCATTTGGCTTCTTCTGGGTAGATTCAAATTTCAGTTAAGGTTGAAGGTGTCCGTTTTGGAGCAGGGGCTTCTTTCATGGTCAGCACACTCTCACTCCATGGTGATGTAAAACTCACTTCACTGTGGAGAGTGACACTAGTATTCCAGCAATTTTCAGTTCATGTTAGGTGTGAGCCTTGCTGGCAAACATCCTTACCAATTTCCTCTATCCTGAGTGTGACCGTTTGGATCTTGTTCCAGACCTTGGCAAAGTGGTGACACATCTGTATAACTTGGGCACAATTGTTTGAACTGTTTGTCTTAGATTCCGCAGTGGTTTAAACTTGTGTGAAACTTCCAACTTGTATAAATCTACAGTTCTCCTTTTTAGATCATCACTGAGTTCCTCGGACTTTCTGAGTATTGGTCAATCCAGTGAGTGCTTTCAAACAATGCTGGCAAAAATAAACTAGTAGTTAATCATTATCATTAAAAACATGTTAATACACCTTGGTCTTGATAAGTTAAAAGACCCTGTACAACCTTTAGCACCACTTATTAAAATGTTCGAGTGTATGCATATATTTTTAGTTTATATGTATCAGGGCTCTAGAGTGCAACCAATTTGGTCGCAAATGCGACCTAATTTCTCAATGGTCCTACTAAAATAAATCCTAGGTCGCACCGGTGCGACCAGCCGTTCGAGGTTAAAAAAAAAAAGAAAAGAAAAAAAAACAAACTCCGCAACTCTGAAAGTCTCTGTGTGGTCAACAACAGACATACATTATGCCCATATTGTGGTCTAAACCAATCAGAGATAGTCAAGGGTGGAACCTCTCATATGCCCATGCCCAAGGTAAGATGTTCAGATATTGAGATGTTCAAAATTAAAAGTGCCTTTTAGGTATATTTTATTTTATATACCTTGAGATATTTCAAGTTTAAATTTCTGCTCAGTGAAGCACTTTAAGCAGAAGAACTTTTTCAGTACCATATTTTTCTGACTATAAGGCGCACTTAAAATCCTTTAATTTTCTCAAAAGTGTGCCTTATGCATGAATTCTGGTTGTGCTTACTGACGGCGAACCGATTTTATATGGTACACGGCGCTCAAAAATCTGTCAAAATGTTTTAGTACGACTTTGGTAAGCTACAAAGTCGCACCGCTTGATGGATTGTTAGGGCATTACGGCTACCGTAGTCAGGAGCTTCACGGAGTAATACGTACCGTGCTTCAACATAATATTACCGTATTGTGTGTGTATAAGGACCCCAAAATGCCATCTGTTAAGAGACATGCTTGCGGATTTCAAACTCTATCAGTCACGCAGTAGAACATGGGAATACAGCAGCTGAGAGAGAATTCTACATTAATGAACCCATGGTACAGAAGTGGAGGAAGCAAGAAGAATGAGTTGAGTAAAGTTTGCTTATCTGGCTGTTTGGTTACTTAGTGCGCCTTATAATCCGGTGCACCTTATGGTCCAAAAATACGGTAACATATCTTTCTTGTAGAAATGTGCTCCAAATAAAGAACTTTGTGTTGATGAGATTGTTAGTTAATCATTTACAAATCAATATTGTCTGTATGGACATCCATTTAAAAAAAAAAAAGAAAAAAGAAAAAAAGAAAATGTGAACATGTAAAGCTGCAGTGTTAAGCGATGTGGTTGAAAAATTTGGGTGCACCTAACTTTTGTGCTGGTGCACCTAAAAAAAAAATTTTTTTTAAAAGTTAGGCACACCAGTTCAACTGTGGCAAAAAGTTAGTCTAGAGCCCTGACTGTATACTTACAAATATTAGAGAAAACCGATTAAAAATGTATGTTGTACAATCATTCCACCTTGGAAAAAGAACAATTCAAAGAATTAAAAGCCCAAAATTAGCATGACATGAGTGTAGTGTATATACATTTTTGGACCCAGCTTCATTTATCTTAAATAAAGCTTCCTCTGTCTACTTTGTCAAGTGTGTTGCATTTAATTTTTGTGTCATAAATCTTTTAAATGTTAGTTGACCCAAAATTACTGTTGGGGTACATACATGGAGGAAAGTCTTACATAAGGAGGTTGAATAGCTCAAAGTATGAACAGTAAATTAATAGTGGTGGAGGCCACTGACCTTTTTTGCTGCTCCTTTTTAACTGTTTTTCAGTAGTTTATGCATTTGTCTAGGGCTAGTGTCACTACCACTATCATTAGCCAATACCTGGACCCTAAAGATGTTTTACAGGTAGTCCACCTCCTTCAGGATGGCTGGACGAACAGGATGAGCATTGCCAGAACCCTTCAAATTGACTTCCACTAGGCAACTGGTGTGAAAGTCTCTGACTAAACAATCACAAACAGACTTCATAAGGGTGGCTTAAGGGACCGACATCATCTAGTCCAGGGGTGTCGAACTCCAGGCCTCGAGGGCCGGTGTCCTGCAGGTTTTAGATGTGTCCTTGATCCAACACAGCTGAT
>VUQG01040835.1:8021-22040 GCA_015106755.1 Etia nguti
TAGCATACCATTACAGGGTCCTGGCCATAACAGAGCCTCCTGCGGCTTTTACTAATGAGCGAGTAAATGAAAAATAAGCAGGTTTCAGCAAACTAAACTGTACAAACTGTGCAGTTTTAAATTTTAGCATAAGCTTTATGGTCCTGAATCCTGCTTTCCATGGTTTGAAATGCAGGTAAAAATTTCTGACATGGTTCCTGACCTCATCAAAAAGTTACTGTATTAGAGCTGGGTCTGTATGCCCCTACAATATCTCGTGCTGAAACGCAGACTTGAAACTGGCCACTTCCCAGGCATAAACTTCTAGCTCTTGTCCTGTGGGCTACCACTGCCCCCGGTGCACTTTTGCCCAACTTCATTTTAAAAATATTCCTTTTCAACACACACTTCCATGTCCTATTATCTTACTCCCCCACAAAACACTTAACAGCCACAGCCTTGAGGCAGCTGTGGTTTGGCCACGAGTAGTCTAGTTAATAATAGGAAATAACATGAACTACTGTGTACTCCATGTATGCCGCCAAGTCATACACTCATAGGAGACAAAAACTATTAATGTCCACAGAGTCAGCTCCTGTTACATGTAGCCTTGAGCGAAACACATCAGCCAAATCAAACACTGGCACTGAATGTAAAATATAATGAATAAGAGAAGGTTACAAAAAGACTCTGTAAGGGAGAGGGCACAGCATCTTTTAACCTGACAATAGAGATGACTCTGAATGTGTAATGTATAAAAAACTTAAATAAAAAACTTTTGGTTTAATAGTTACACTTTAGATGGAGAATGCTGAACTTTGAGATGACCCAATCCCCCCCTGCCCCCATTGCTATACAAGTTCCAGTTTAAAGTCCTTCATCAACATTACTGATAGTCTGTACTGGCAAAGGTTAAGAAAAAAGAAGAGCTATGTGTGCTGTAAATTATTTGGCAGTAAATCTGTGTTGGGAGACTGCCGATAAATCTAAACCAAGCGCATGCTGAGTTTCTGTTTTAGCGTTTACTCACTCAGCATCATTTCCAAACTGCAGCTGACATGTTCCACTGTTGCTTGTAGTCCTTGTGGAATAATCCACAGGCTGGTTTTCCAGGGCTGCGGCACAGAGAAAACAAACAGACAGTTATTGAAAAAGCTCTACGCTGTTCTGCAGGGTCGACACTGAAGCACACAACTTGCAGATTTAAAAAAAAAATGCTCGGGGGTGGGTGGCCGTGTCCCGCCACCGGCTGGGAAACATACAAACCCCCCAAAAATAGTCTCTTACCGGTTACTTCACGTCTCGGACTGCTGGGTGCGGAGCTGACCTGCCGCTGGACCGCAACGGACGTCGGTGTGATGCTGAAGGACGCATGACGTGCCATTTTTGCTTTTCTGAGCTCCTGGCCTGCTAGTGGCTGTGCAGACTCAGATGAGGTGATGGCTGCTACATTCAAAGTGTTTCCTACAGGTAGATGAGCTCGATTATCTTACTGATTTAGGGTAAGAGCAAGATTAGATTGACCAAAACACATGAGATGTCCACATGTCAGGACTGTCTTATATTTTGAAGTTACTCTAGCAGAGTTCACTAAAGTCATCTTTAACTCTCACCAGCATTCACAGAGCTGCTGAATTCAACCGGGCCGAGCCACTTGAAGGCTGGCTTTCTGCCCCTCTCCTCTCTTACATGAACCTTCTTTATGAGGCTGAGGCTGGTCAGCACGTTGGCGATATCATAAAGACGCCGCACCTTAGCTGGAGATCACACAGAGACGGTGTTTAGTTTGGTGAAATACCGTTTCCTGTCTAAAGAAAACTGGAATCTATACATAATGGCACGTTTCAGCACTTTTGGATTTCTTACTTTTGTACTTGCTGTGACTTGATGAGTCCTGACTCTCCTCAATGAGGACCTTTGCTGCTGCATCCAGGGTAACAGTCTGAGTTTTGGACACCAGGAAAAGCATGACAAACTTCTGGCTCATGATGCGCAGAGATTTGTCTTTCCTGTTGCTACCGGCTGCAAAGACAAACAGAAGAAACGGACAATGTAAAAAGCTACAGCTTTCTTAATTAACAGTGAAAATCAGCCCCCTGCAAAACCAATGAATCATATGTTTAATTAAATTTTATTCATTAATAACAGGCACCAAAAGTCCCTACAGTAATTCAAACTATCTGTCAACATAAATATGTTGACATAAATATAAATATTAATCTTAATCACAGACAGAAGCCTTTGGTATTTCCCAGGTACTCGAGGTAAAGCGTTAGCCATTAAATTCAGACACAGTTAAACTATCATCTTTGGATTTTTCTGATTCATATGAACAATAAACACTACAATAAATAACAATAAATCCTACAATAAACATGTTAAAACACCTGGGTGAATTTCAGTTGTAGTCACCCAGCTTCAACTTTTACAAACTAGATCTTTATTACGAGTGCTGCTAGAATCCAGGCACATTATAAGTCTGCAAACGTACAACCTCTTAATGACAAGCTGTGAGTGCACAGAGGCAGCGTCGCTATGGTAACCAGGCTTGAATCCATTCCTGTGGGTTTAAGGCCTTATTAAGCTGTAGTGTTAAGCATTTGCCCGTGAAAATAAGCCTACACCTAAACTGTTACATGCAGGCAACTAAACTGATACTATTGTCTAATGAAGACTACGGTAAACGTCTAATCTTTTATTGGAGCCAATATAGAAGAAAAGGCACACTCTTCTTATAGTGTTAATTTTAAACACTCAAAACTCTTCATCTCCAATCTTTATTTTTCAGTTTATTACCACTTCCAGCATCTCCTTCCCCCCCGTCATCCTCTCGGCCCAGTCCAGTCTCCCTGGCCTCGTTGGCCTGCTCCATCTGGAGGTGGTAGCCCTGCTGTCGGCCCTTACGCTGCAGCTCCTCCAGAGTGGCTTCCAG
Source organism: Etia nguti (assembly GCA_015106755.1). Lineage (NCBI taxonomy): Eukaryota > Metazoa > Chordata > Actinopteri > Cichliformes > Cichlidae > Etia > Etia nguti. The sequence continues at coordinate 10,933 of VUQG01040835.1, forward strand.
CCGCTGACGACCATACCAGGTGTAGCTGTTTTTGGCTATCCGCCCCACAATCGTTAGGGACTCCAACACGTTCACGATGTCGTAGATCCGCCGCCGTTCTACCCCTGACAGGATTATAGGAACATTTCTCTAAAATGTGTGCATGATTTGAGCAGCAGTCATTCCCAAATTCAATAACAGTGTTTTCCTGGCCCAATGAAGAGTTTACAGCGAGACTAATTGTAGTCATCTTCATCCCCTGTGTCCAACTGCTGCTGCTGCTCTCAAATTACTGGTTCTTACCCAGATTGGTTGCCACTTCATCCAGTGAGATCCAGATGGGGCTGTGAAGCGGTGGGTAATCAGGATAAAGGGCAAGGAACTTCTGGCAAAGCAGACCCAGACTTTTCTGCTTTCTGCTCGGCTTTTTCTCTGCATCGTCCTCTTCGTCAGCAGCTTCAAACTGGACAGAGATAAATGCCATTGTCTTTTAACCAATCCAACAATCCAATGACTAGTCTTTAAACAGGACTTTAATAAAATATATTTTCAGATAATATTAAATTAAACTACAACACAATAAATCCAATCTGTGTTAAAATGTCCTTTTTTTTAAAAACAAACAAACAAAAAATACACCACACCTGACAAGAATCTTCCACCTCTGGATCCTCCACCACATTATCTGGGCTTGGCGGCTGGTCTTTATCATTCTCTATCGGTCTAAACAGCACCTTTTTCATCTCTCTCTCCCGGATGTCTGGGCTCGCCGCGCTGATCAGCATCTTCAGGTTAGCCGTCGGTGTCCAGGGTTCGGTCAGAGACGTGTGTTTGATGGGGGTAATGTGGGCGAGCTCAGAGGGAGCACCTTTTCTATTGATCAGCAAAGTAGGAAGGGTGGACTCTGCAGATTTTAGCGGCGTTGATTTTCTCTTCTCTGCACACATGTTCTCCTGTGATGGAGACAATTATGTGGTCGTATTAGTGCAGGTTTGCCTTAATAAAGGCTCAAACATCCTCTCATACAGAATGAATTGCAAAGACTCAGAAGGGGTAATTTTATAGCAAAGAATGATATTACACAGAAAGAAAAACATGTAATCCTGGTTAAATTTATTTATACTAATTCATCCACTATATAAACACACATCTCCAACAATCCTAATAAGCAACCCATATGCTGAATCTGAGACTTGAGGCCTGCTCCTGAATCTGGAGGAATCAAGCAACTCACACTGATTTCTACAATCCTCAAGATCTTATTTAGCACTGTAGCCCACAGTCCTTGCTGCTGAAAGCCAAAAAGCAATAAGCGGACTTAAGCTCTTAAGAAGCTCTCACGTGACTGAAGCTGAGCTCTGATTTCAAAGCTCTCTTTCAGATGAATCCTATAAAACCTGCCTCATCTGATTTAAAGCAGGGTGCCACCTTAGCCTACCTTTTGTTCCACGCGAGCCCAATCCTCCTCCTCCTTCTCCGGCCCCACCGTTGAACTCTTCCTTGGACTTGAGAGGTCTTTCAGTGCGAGGCATTGAACCTCCATCTGGGAAAAATGCGTTCCAAAGTAAAGACAAATACTGAGAATGAGAATGACGCCTAAGCGAGGCGAATTGTAAAGTTACACTTTACAGTAAACCCAGATACGTGGTCAGCTGAATTTGGCGCAAAGAGCATCGGCTAACTAGCCTTCATAAAGCTAACTGCGTTGCTCTTCCTCTACTCTCAACCTTGTCACTTTACAGCTGAAGCGCTGCATTAATTTTTTAGCTGACAGTAATACGTTTACAGCTAAAGGTATTAATATACAACGTTAGTAGAATGTTATTTCGAAGTTGCAACACGAGTTGCGGCCGTAACCTATTTTATGCAAATGGGTCCACAGCTTTAGCGGCTGCTGAGCCTGTAGATAGAGGTAAATGAGTTTCTATAGGATATTATTATTAGTCAGTAAGGCCTAGCATTAATTAGTTATCTAGCCAGGGACACTATTATAGCTCTGTGTTGCGGAAATCAATAACCCTCTGGAGGGAAATCACCACTCTTTACCTTCGCCGCTGAATGAATGAAATCGTCAAGTGTGGCTCTGCGTCCCCGTTTTACACACTTGTCAGGGCGCCGCTCCTTCAGACCAACATAGCAGTTTATTTCCCTCTTCAGAAAGAAGCAGGCAGTCCTCCTCAAATCTTTTCCGGTCCCTTCCTCAGACTCCTGTTCGGCTATACTAGTCCTTGGAGAATCCAACATCACCCGCTCAAGCTTGTTTTCTGGCGCTCTCCTACAGCTGGGTCACTCAGCCAATCGGCGGCCAGGGGATTGACTCCGTCATATGGCTCCAGCCACTCAGTGCTATTGTACTCGGGTGCGCGCCTCAGATACTACCAATGAGTGGACCGGACGTCCACGCCTCCAGATCTGTGTTGGCGGGGCAACCGGCGCGTTATGTCCACGGAGAAGGACATAAGAAGAGGTCTCACTCTAGTGATTTTTTTTCCTGCAAGGAACCTGAAGTTCTGACTAATTAAATTTGAAGGTGTTTAATGTATTTATAAAGTGTTTGTTAGGTTTTTTAAGTAAAAGATTTTACACGACTCAAAGCTTAGACAGCGAGTAAATTTGATGAAGAAATTAAAAAAACAACAGGCCTGGCCTTCCTACTACAGTGCGAAAATGTGTGGGCACCCTGTCCTCACGGTTTGTGATTTATTTAGTAATCATTTGGTAATACTTAAAATTTTACTTATAATAAAAACTACACATTTATTGACATTTATTTCAGAACCTGTTCATTTTAGACCAATACTGGCATAGTGTGAGTAGCCGACACTTGTGAGGTAAAACGAGTTGCTGCTATAGACGATCTTTGTTTTTCAGCTGAGAAGTTTGGCTCGTCTGCGTCTCCTCCCACGGTCCTAGCAGCTGCAAGTACAACTTTTTTGCGCCTACAAAGGCGCTATTAATATATTCAGCTTAATCACTCCGGTGCTAGTCTCTGTGGATGGCTGTAATTAGCTGATTAGCTGCTGAAACAGACAGATGAGAGGCGGCGGAAGGAGGAGGGGCGCGAGTGGCGCTAACAGTACCTGGGCCACAGCGGGAAAAGCGGTGGTGGGAAAGTGGGCTCACTTTCTAGCAGCCGGGATCCCACCCTGTATGCAAACTGCTATGTGGCGGCAGAGGACGAGCTCTCAGTCACGAACCCCAAATGCTTGCATAATAGCCCCCAATACACACAGCCTGCCGCCAACTCCCAGTCAAATGTGAGCTACAGCAGAGAATAACAAAAACGTGTAACCTCAAAGGCAGGAAACGTGCCTGTATTTCAAGATTGTAGGGTTGCTAAATATTAGTTATGTCAATCACAGAAAAGGTCAATGACAGTGGCTTGCAAATAATGACTGTAGCAGACTGTTTTTCTCAAGTTTGAAGAGATGAAGAGATAAAACAAATCATTTAATTACTAAACTACATCATGCATTTGGGGACAAAAATATCTGTGTCCAATAGTTTGCTGTATTTCTTGTGCAGTGCAAGAATTTGTGCTTTTTATGCATCAACTTACAACAAAGAGGGTTGTTTTCTCTTTTTTTAACTGAAAACATAAACAAGGTAACAATTCAAATGAATGTAACGTGTCGATCTCAGGCATTCTGTGTTTTCTAAAATAGTTGTTAGTTACTACTTTCACTGTCACTCATAGACAGCGTGCTGCCACCAAGAAACAAAGAAGAAAATCTTGCTGTCATTCAAATTCATGTCATTCATGCATAAAACTCCTTTTTCCTCCTCTGAGAGGCTCTAGGGCAGACACAGGACACACTGGAGAGATTATATCTCTCGGGCTGGCTTGGTAACACATTGGTGTTCCCCCTAAAAAAGCTGGAAGAAGTGGCTGGGGAGGGGGAGGTCTGGGTGTTTCTGCTTAGACTGCCAACCCCTGTCACAGGGACCTAGGTAAACAGCAGATAATGGTCGGATGGATAGTTACTTGTGAGAAAATGACAACTGCACACTCTGTTAATCATTTTCTTTCCAAAATGACACAATGATGATTACCTTTATTTATCCTGGTGCTACTCTGATAAACCTAGCTATTCCCGAATTTTGACTGTAGCACTGAATTTGAAGGCCAACAGTAAAAAACCAACCAGTGTTTCTAACTGATCCAGTTGCATTCATACCTTTTGTTCTGTTGGTGTTTGGCTTTATTTGAGGTTAGCAAGTTCAGGCATGTTCTGTGGTGGTTGTTAATGCAATCTAGTCAGGGAACTGTTTAAATTCACTAAATGAAACCCAGTCAGGACAGCATATACATTTACTATGGGAACACAGTAACCATTAGACTCAGAGTAAACAACAGGCTAGTGGTGGAGATTTCCTTTAACGGTCAAAGGTAAAATCTGTTTCTGTGAGTTCTGTCGGACTCCCTCCACTTCTATCTGTTTCTGCCCTTCCTCTGACTTGTTATCACTCTGAGACACTTTTTTATCTTGCCCCAGCTTTGCTGCTCTGACCTTTTATTAAACTACTCCCCTGGAAAACTTGTTACAATTCACACTGATCTCAGTAAAGACATTTGACAACTACTCTGACACTGGCATTTAGGAAAGGTTTCAGACATAATCCTAAAAAAGGGTCACCAGTAAACACACAAGAAATAATTTTGGAGAATGTTATTAATGATGAAGGGGATCACAACCTGCTGTACATGACAGGAACAACATACAGTCATGTGAAAGAGTGTTTTCACAGCATTCTGCAGTCCTGTGATAAACTAAGTAAAGCTTGTCATTTAATAGCTTGTAGAACCAAATTTAGCAGCAATAACTTGAAGTTACCGGTTTCTGTATTTCTGTCTGTCGGTCTCTTCTCTTCAACGAGGTTTGCAGGCATCCATTTGTGTTCAGCTCTCTTAGACTTTGACTGGACTATTGCTTCCCCTTAATTCTTTTCTTTTTCTGACATTTTGTTTTAGATTTGCTGCTGTGCTTGGGGTCATTGTCCTGCTGCATGACCCAGTTTCAGCCAAGCTTTAACTGTCAGACGGATGGCCTCACATTTAACTCTAGAATACTTTGATATAAAGAGCAGTTTGCGATTGATGTAATGACTGCATGGTGTCCGGTTCCTGTGGCTTCAAAACAAGCCCAAATCCTCACCCCTCCACCACTTTGCTTGATCGTTTGTGTTTGTGTTTGTGTTGGTATGCCGTGTTTTTTGCCAGTCTGTGCATTATGGCTAAACATGTCCACTTTGGTCTTATCTGTACAACCCTCATCGTTCTAGAAGTCTTTTGGTTTGTACATATTTAACCTTACAAACCTAAGCTGTACAGCCATGTTCTGTTTAGAGAGAGGATTCAGGTGAACCTGAATCCAGCCCTTAGTTATGCTACTATAGGTCTAAGCTGCTGGGCGCTTCCCATGATGCATGACGAGTGTTTCATCACTCACCTTTTTTTCCACTTACTGTGTTTATACACCACTCTGCATTCATTCATTAATTATTATTAATCTCTGGCTGTCTTCCACAGCTTGTCTTTTTTCTGTCTTTCTCGGCTCAACCCCAACTGGTTGTGGCAGATGGCCGCCCCTCCCTGAGCCTGGTCGTCCCAGAGGTTTCTTCCTTTTGTAAGGGTTTTTTCTCTTCCCACTCTCACCAGTGCTTGCCCATCAGATGGTTGGGGTTTTCTCTATTTTCTCTGTATTATGGTAGGGTCTTTACCTCACAATATAAGGTGCGTTGAGGTAACAGTTGTTGTGATTTGTGCTATATAAATAAAATAAAAATTTGAATTGAAAGTTGGTGATTTGATCGTTGGTTGTTCCAGTATGTATACCAAAGTAATCTTGGGCAAACCCAAGTTGCTCTCCAGTGTGTTGCAATCTAACAGGGTGTTAATGTTAGATAGAAAGCACTTAGGCGTAGAAAAAAGTGCTATATACAAACCAGTCTTTTGCTTGGATTTTTATTTTGGAATTTCTCTGAGGATAGCGTAGTCTGACCATGGAATGAACTTGCTGGGTTGTCTGCTCCTGGGAAGTTTGTGACATTGTGTTAACACACTTGAATGCTCCAGACCAGCAAATTATAATATAATATAATATAATATAATATAATATAATATAATATAATATAATATAATATAATATAATATAATATAATATAATATAATATAATATAATATAATATAATATAATCCCCTCTTAAAACTGCGACATTAAAGCAATGTTTAGATTTGGGTGAAACCCTTTTTCTTTTCTTAATGTCCTGTTAACATGTGCAGGCAAGACCACATGATCATTTTACTAACTGAGAGCAAACAAACCTCTCAGACTTTAAACCTGATCTTTAATCTAGTAGCGCTGCACCAGCCAGAGAAGTACGGAAAAGAAATGTCCATACCATGGGACTAGTTATAGATTTTTTTTTCTGTAAACAAATCATCAGCAATATAAAACTCATGTCACAGATAATAATAAGTAGTGCATTCAGCTGACTTTTTTTTAAGTGATACTTTCGGCACTTTAGTGAAAATATTCTAAAGGAAATTAATTCATAAATTACTGTGTGTAATTTTATCCTAATTTTTAACAGGTTTTGGTCTCGCCTTCAACTTGCAGCCCTCCCTGACGATCGTAGGCACTTACTTCCAGGTCAAAAGGCCTCTTGCCAATGGACTCGCTATGACTGGAAGTCCAGTTATTCTCTCCACTCTGGCTCCTCTCAATCAGTTTCTGTTTGATTCTTTTGGTTGGAGGGGGAGCTTCCTCATCCTTGGATCCATTGTCTTGAACTGCTGTGTAGCTGGTGCTTTGATGAGACCAGTCAACAAAAGCATACAACGCAAAACAAACGATGAGTCATCAAAGTGTAAAAGTGAAGCTAAGGAACACGCTGCTGCTGAAGACACCAGTACCCACCCCGATAACCTTCAGACTGAAGATCAAAGTGAGAGCAAGGGTCACAGCTTTGTGCAGAAATTCATAGATGTCTCGCTTTTCAGACACAGGGGCTTCCTCATTTATCTAATTGGTAATGTGGTCATGTTTTTTGGCTTTTTTGCGCCTGTGGTTTTCATGGCTCCATATGCCAAACATCAAGGGATTGATGAATATTCAGCTGCTTTCTTGCTCTCCATTTTTGCTCTGGCGGACATGTTCATTAGACCGACAACTGGCTTTGTTGGCAACACCAAGTGGATTAGGCCAAGAATACAGTATTTTTTCAGTTTTGCTGTTTCATACAATGGCATATGTCACCTAATGTGCCCACTGGCATCTGGCTATACAGGCCTAGCTGTATATGCTGTCTTCTTTGGTTTGGCATTTGGCATGCTTTCTGCACTCCTTTTTGAAGTTCTAATGGACCTTGTTGGAGCTCCTCGTTTCTCCACTGCTGTTGGACTTGTCACCATTATTGAGTGTGGGCCAGTGCTTCTGGGACCTCCAATTTCAGGTTTGTGTTTTTTTTGTTGAATTGTGATTTTGATTATACACATAAGCAAAGTATAGAAATTTCCAAGATTGAGTTACTAACAGATTATTTATGTTCTCTTTCAGGAGCTTTGGTTGATTATTTTGGCGATTACAAATACATGTATTATGCATGCGGTGTATTCATGCTGGTTTCTGGCATATTTTTCTTCGTCATGCATTACTACAACTATAAAAAACTGGATGAGGAGCACAGGAAGAGCACAGCAATGCAGACAAGGGATCCTGACGAGGCAGTACAACTAAACATGAACCAGGTTGATAGAACAATGAATGGGACAGATGAATGAACTTGCTGACTATGACTTTATTTTAGTGGATGAATAAAAAATGACATTACAAAGGCTTTTTATGCAATATGTAAATGTATTTTGTACCTTAGATGACTTAGTTAGAGAAGTTAGACTCTTACATATTCACAGATTTACATTCGTTATTTTGTAAACACTCATATTATGTATATTATTATTATTACAGTGTGTGACATATGTAGCTCTGATGGATTTGTTAATTAATCACCAGGAACTACCTCTTTTCCTTCTAATGCAATCCTTATGGCTTTATAAACTTAAGTGGTTCATTATGTTTCTTCATCAGTTAAATAATAATAAGTCTTCTGACTCTTATATCTGAATAATACAAGAAAAGAAGTCAAAACCCACATGCACCCACAGTTTAGTGTTACTAAACTGTGTTACTTCTTACCACTAGATGGCACCTAACCCTATCACATGAAAACTGAGGCCACACACATCTTTTCCATTAAACTTCAATTAAACATCAGGCATCCTCATGCCTCAGGCTCAGTTCTCTACAGCATCGCTTTCCATAATCTGGGTCATGACCCCCGCCCCAATGGGAAGATAGCTATATTGAATAGTTTACAGCATTTGCAACAGTAAAAACAAAAGTTAGGTGTCTGTTGTGAAGACTGCAGTTTCTGACTTAAATAGCTTCCCTGAAATCCTTCTCACTCTAAAAAGGAGAAAGGAAAATTCATTCTTGATGTTCTAGTCTACAGTAAAACACATTTTGAGTGTCATGGGGATCTGTAAAAGTTGTTTCACTGCTGCACAGCTTCAGTAAAGTCATAAAAATTCAGTATGAAGTTATGGAAATATTTGAGAATTAACTTTTAAATAAGTGTGGTGAACCCAATGTGCATGTAATAAGATTGGATTTGCAGGTGTGGCTGAGGAAATGAAACGCTTTACTTATCCTTGCAGACATTAAAAAAAAAAAAAGTATTGTGCAGATAACACATTTAAGATAGCTGTAGGTCAGACCTTTAGATATGTGAATGTGAATGTGAATCTGCAATGAACATGTGCATTGCTGTCATATGGACAATCAAGACAGGTCAGCACATCTTTCCATAGGTCAATCTTTCTCTGCACACACACATCGTGATTTTAAACCCTTAGAATTAATCCTCAAGCACTAATGGAATACAAGATTCATGTGCAATCCATTAAAAATGAACAATGCTATTATTACAGATGTATGCTTAAATGATCCATCCTCATCATGTCCCTGTAAGGTGCATATTGACTCCCTTTCTGGATGGACAAAAATTGCTCATGTGAGTGAATCAATACTTTAATTTATAGCCTAAAGTAATGTTACTTAAAAATCAGATAAACAGTGTAAATCCCTTTCCCTGAATGGACTTCTTTTTGGATTTTGGTATAATTTCAGTCAACTGGCATCATTTGATCAGACCCAGTTTGGGCAGATGTAGCAACAATGAAAATCCAATAGACTTTGGGTTGCTTTGATCCAGTTTTAGTGGTATGTTTTTGTTTCACTGGTGGACTCTTTGCAGTATGCATGATGAGAACCTAAACTGACCCAATTTTTTTTTTTTCTACAGTAGAATTACAAATGAACCAAACTGGTAAGATTATTAATTGTAGAGAAGTGTTAAAAACGAAACGTACCTGAAGTATCGAAAGCATGTATCCATTGCAGAGTGCTCACCACGTGGACTGTACATACTGCATTTTCTCAGTGGCAGGGCATCTATTTATTTCAACTGCAGAAAGCAAAAGCACAATATATGAGCCAGGCTTGCATCAGAGGCAGGCTTTTCTTTCTAAGTCCTTCTGTTTGACAAGAGTAAGTGGTCATGATCATGTAACAAAGGCTTGTTTCGATTTGCACCCATTTGCTCCTCTTCAGTTGCTGCCTTATGCTGATTATACCATAGCAAGCGATGACTCACTCATTAGACAGCTGAATAAGATCACTCGAATACGACCACAAAATTGCTTTAATTTCCATACGTCTAAAAATATATTATACTCTGGTTTACATATGTTTTGATTTCTCGTGAATTAATTAGAAATTTGATCTTTGGTGAGAAGTTAATTTTTAAGGGTTATTCATTTTTTCAGTTTTTTACAATTAATTTATATTTTTATCGGTAACATGATAATTTTCATTCTATCTCTGTCTGTTATTTTCTCACCAGCACATTCATTTTGTGGTTTGTAAAATGGAAGATAACCAGGAATAAATTTCCATCACAATTACCCAGACCTCAAAGAGACATCTTCAGTTGTCCTGGTTTACCTGACTAATACTCCAAATCCAAAATTATTTCTGTAACTTTAGTCCAGTTTTTTGTTATTTAAAGTTGTGTTTTTGTTCATAAGTTTAAAAAGTAAAGAATGACTCTATCTTGCTGCTAAGTAAAGAAGACAATATTTGAAAAAGTGACACGTTTTTTCTTAATACTGAACATGAATAATTTCCACTACTGTGAACATGACATTAAAAAGGGGAAAGAGCATATTATTAACAGTCATGTACATCTACAAAAACTGGAGTAAATGCAATCTGAAGCCAAACCATGGAGAAAGTGATGGTACCAGTGCAGTATCAGTAGAATAGAATAGCATTGAACAGAGTAGAATAGAACAGCCCTTTATTGTCATCGTACATGTACATCAGGATTGTGGGTATATACAAAACAAGAGAAATATATACAAAAATAAGAGAAAGGCACACATTAGAGAACAAGTTGAAAAGTGCTTGGAAGTAGTGCAAAGAGAAGACTTGATCTGAATAGAGTCTGTGTGTGAGTGGCCTGAATGATGGGGGTTACTCAGACCATGGCTCAGATTAGTGAGGTGGGTGGACAGGGATGTTTTGTGGGGGGACAGTGTTTATTGACAGTCCAAATGGCCCAGGGGGAGAAGCTGTTTGTGAGTCTGGAGGTTAGGGACCTGATTGACCTGAGTTGCTGACCAGAGGACAGCTGGTCAAACAGGTGGTGGGTGGGGTGCAAGGTGTTTTTCTGAGACAGGAGGATTTCACCAGGGTGTTGGTGTTGTGGATCCAGATCAGATCAGCTGAGATGTGGGTGCCCAGAAACCTGAAGGTAGAGACAGATTCTACCCATCCTCCATTTATAATCAGTGGAGAGTCGACCTGTCTGTGCCTCCTGAAGTCTGTTATGAATTCTTCTGTTTTAAGGACGTTCAGCTTCAGGTTATTTTCTGAGCAGCAGCAGGACAGGTTCTCTACCGGCACCCTGTACACGGCATCATCTCCATCATAGATTAACCCAACTTGGTGTCATTGGCATACTTGACGATGATGTTGGTTGGGCGCATTGGTGTGCAGTAGGAG
>VUQG01040835.1:22080-46185 GCA_015106755.1 Etia nguti
GGTTTGGACTGACTGAGGCTGGTTGGTGAGGAAGTCTTTGATCCAGTAGCAGGTGGTAGGGGGGATCTGATGGTGGTCCAGTTTGGTGGTCGCTCTGTGAAGGGTGATTGTGATGGCATCCTCCGTGGACCGATTAGCTCTGCAAGTAAACTGGTGGGGGTCAAGGGAGGGGGATAGACAATATCTAATGTGCTTAAACACTATATGCTGTGAGGGCTATAGGTCTGTAGTCATTGAGACTGTCTATACTAGTCTTTTTGGGGATGAGAATGATAGTGGAGGCATTCAGACAGTTGGGAGGGTGCATAAGGGAAAGCTCAAATACATTATTATAAAATTGTTGTGCCCCAAAATGATTATGTAGTGTAGATGTGACAAATCTTTACGTATCCCAGTGGAGTAGATATGAGTAGACAGAAAGTGAGAGAGTGAAGACCACCAATTAGTGGTGGTTCCCGTAAGCTCTGTATCATCTCCTCACTGAACAGCTTGAGCATAATCACTGTGATGAACTGTGACTGATGTCAGTAAATCTGACCGTAATTGGGACCAAGAAGATTGAATCCAGGCAGCTCTGTGTCCAATCAAGGTGATGACTGCTCCCGTGGGGAAGCATGGTGTTTTTACCATGCTGGTTTAAGCACTTGCACCCTTAACCACACAGCTGGGATGTTTGCAAAGAAATAAGTGATACTGTCTGTTTAATTCAACATGTTTGTTAATAATCTTTGCTAATCTGCTTTACCCACAGCAGCAGAACTAATCTGTCTTCACATTGTTTACACTCTGAGGGAGGGCAACGTCATGTACATACCAGAGACTTAAGGGTTTATTCATCAGCCCTGTGGATGAAGCTGCTAACAAGACATCACTGGTCTAAAATAAACATTGATAGCCAGATCAGGCTATGCATAGATATATTAGATGTGTTGAGATTTTCCTGCAGACAGAGGACCACTTGCAACATCAGCCTGTCCAAGGAGTCCCCAAGGATTATATCCAACTGAGACTAGACATACCAGATCATCAAAGATAAGGCAGTACCCTACTCTCAAAATCAAAAGCTTTGAAAAATACTGCCTTATTCTAGGCCATAATAACCCTGATTTACATATATGTAGATCAAAATCATACGCACTTCACAAATGTTTAGAAAAATTAATTTTCTCCTGCACAAGCAGTAAACATCTGAATATAAAGAGGGTAACATGGTGGAAATTTAGATATTACTTCACCCTCAAAAATCCATAGAGGGCAACCTGAATCAGATGAAAGTTTGTCTGTTCTACAAAAACACTCATGGCTGATTATACTGGTTCATCTTTAAAGGACTGTTCACAGACATATGAGCAGTAAGCTGTTTGCAGTGATGGAATAGAGTGAATTTGCTCAAGTACATTACGCTGGTAAAAATTTGAGGTATCTGTACTTTCCTTGAATATATGTAATACTGTTACATGTATCTAGCTACAATAGTTATTTTCCATTTAAAAGGCTAAAGAACATAGATAAAACTTTGGATGAATTAAATTGATTTAATTACAAAAATAGCAAAAACGTCAACCCCAGTCTCCCAAGCTGCGATACTCAGATATGTCCCATTATGTCTAATTAACAACCCAATCAAAACTGTTTTTGAAATTAAAATAATATAGCAACATATTGACAAAAATACATTTACAATGTATTAACCATGCGCAAAGAGATCTACTGTAGGAAGATGCCGCCATCCATTTACTAGATAGATAGATATCTATCTATCTATCTATCTATCTATCTATCTATCTATCTATCTATCTATCTATCTATCTATCTATAGAGCATCAAAGGCTTTAGGGTGACTCAGCAATACTAAAACAGAGCAATTTCTTGTATTTTTTTTGTCATTTATTACGCTGTCTTTCTACCCTGATTAGTACCAGTGTGTCATATGAGAATATGTACACAGTGTAAGAATAAAAAAGGGATTACTACTCTAAATCCACAGCAAATCATTATCTGCAGCTCTTTAGTTTTATGGAGCATTAAAGCCAGTTTTAGCTCAGTGCTTAACTGTTCAGTTCATAAATTTCATATGACAGTGGTCCTAATACAGAGTCTTGGGGGACTCCACAAGAGAATAAGTCCAACATTCACTCTCCTTTTAGTTGTTTTTGATCTATACCATGTCTTGAGGGAAGCATCTGGCCATGTTTCTTTTGAAGCACTTTTTTTTTTTTTATCAGCTAAACACTAGCTGAGGTTTTCTAAAACTTCACAGAAAGGATGAACCAAAAAAAAGTTGAACAAAACAAAGTTACAGGCCAGGGAGCAAACCAAAAAGTTAAAACTCACTCTAAAATTCTGTAAAGCAGAGGGAAGCTGCAGATTCAGAGGACAATTCTCTGTAGGTTTGTCACTACGAGTGACCCTCTCACATTGTCACGTTGTTTTCACAGTGTCATTTGTTACGTGACGAAGTAAACATCAGTGGTGAAAAGAGGTTGTATAAGAGGTTGCTGGTATATTGTATTCTACAGTCAGATGATAGCAGTAAATCTTACATTCCCTTATTTTTGGTAGAATCGCAACATTGAATGTTTATGTTTTTTATAAGCCGAGACAGTTTAATATTACAGACACTCAAGCAGGCAAACTGTGCTACTGGTGCTGTGGACATCAGGTTTCCTTGTGGAATACAAATGGGCCAAAAAACAGCTCTTATGAAGACGGACATTTTTTGAACTCAGACAAAAGAGGAACTTAAACCTCTAAACTACTCAATCATGACTAATGCTTGTAAAAGAAATTGAGTCGCAAAGCAAAAGGACTTAATGAGATTATGCTACCCATAATTAACAATCTGTGAAACACATTTCCCAAAACCAAGAACAGAGCTGCTTTTTTGTTCGCCGTCAAGCTTAAGAATGTGTGAATTATCATCCAAGCACACATTTACCCCACTTTTCAGAGTTGACAATGCAGAGCCTCTGACCAATATCCTTAATCTGCCACTCAAAATACATTTAGCCTTTGTGAGAACAAATGTGCATTGCCGAAACAGTGGTTGTGGAGACTCTGTGCAGCCTATTAGAACCATTGTTCTTTTTTATCTGTTGAATGCAGCCAACGACTAAAGCTTGTGCGTCTGGGGACGGTGCTGCTGTTTTATGCATATTACAGGGAGAATACAAGGATTGTCCTGCGGATTATAATCTATCCGCTGAATACCACACTGCTATATAAACAAATTTGATTGAAGAACTGAAGAATGGAAGGATGACATAAACTGCCTGCAAGCACTTTAACATTCACACATTGTGCACATCAGCACTCAGATGCAATCTATGACATGTGGATGATAAAAAGCAAGTGGCTTGCATTATCAGTCTATCAGGGCACCACACTTCAGTGACCAATTCGACCCGAGAGATAACATTGTAAGATTTCATTTAATTCCTCAGTCTTGATTTGTAAAATTTTATTGAATCTAAGACAGTTCCCAATACCCATCTGCAGACGCCTGTGATAGGCATTCCAGCATCATGTCCTCAGGGATCGACACCCAGGACTGGGCCAAGACTGAGAGCATGACAGAAACACTAGGCATGGAAAAAGGGAGAGGAGCAGAAATAATTATAAGAGCAACTGAGGCGTATCGGCTTGTCCTTGCCTCAAAATGAAAAGCAGGATGAAACATGATGGCACAAATCAACTGCAAGCCCATATACAGTACCTGATTCACTCATAACATCTGTGTAATTACACACCAAGAACCTCATATTACTGGAATTCTGTTACCAAATTGTGCCATTTGAACATTTCTGGCCAGGACCCAGAATAATTAAGTGTGTCATTACCCTGAACTAAAATTGTCCATGAGCAGGGAGCTGCAGTGATGGCAGCTTTCTCTGGAAATGTGGGAGGCATTAATGACTAACTTATTTTGATACCCACATTGATTTATGTTGTTTTATTGTCTCTTGTTGGTGCTGAAAGGTTTAGTGAACACTGGCCTTTGTAACTGTGAATGAGCGCTACAGTGGCTGAAGTGAATCAATGTCCTCCGAGGTTCTTTGTGTTTCAAGGACAGTCTCTCCTGAGTCTCTGCCTGACATGATGAGGTTGTTGACTGTCACAGCTGCCTCACTAAGCCCGCCAAAGGTGTGTGATTAAATTCCCATTCTTTTTCTAAAGAGAAGTGGAGCCATTTAGAAACCTATAAACCACATGGACAAGTCAATAAAATGTCTTTAAAGCAGACCTTATAGGTTCTCTCAGAAGGAAATTACAATAGAAAAAGGATGCCTTTGTGTGCAGCACACAGTATGTATGAACACAGAGGGATTTTTTTCCCTTTCATGTAGTTGAGCAACAGTTTTAAAGGAGCTGTCAATAGCTGCACAGGTGGAATGTCAACCTAATTTTCTGCTTTGCAGGTTGAAGAATCTATTCTTTTTCTTTTTATGTTATTTCGAAAAACCAACCGAAACCATTACACAACCAATGTATAGGGTTTTGCCGGAAGAAATTAAAAATAATATGGACTTTTTTAGGCCACTGTAGGCTGCTACAGAGAGCGAGAGTCTGAGGCTGGTTGCAATATGAAACACTGGGCTTAAATTCTACACATTGGTTCTTTGATATATCACACCCCTTTTAAAATATTCATCTTAAGCTGTTCAGTATAATTATTAGTTTATTTTTAAATAATAAATTATTGAAACAAGCAGTTAATTGATTTCACTAATTTGTCTATGCTCGTAAATGTGGTTTTGCATTTTTTAGCACAGCTCTGCATTTTGTTGGTAAAATCAAAATTCAGTTCATTTCAATTGAGTTTTTTTTAGTTTTTAGTTTTTTTTTTACATGGCACCATATCACAGCAACAGTTGGCTAAAGCAGCTTCATACTATAAGGTAAAGGCCCCGGAGTATTCTGCAGAAAACCCCAAAAGTAAAGCAACCCCTTATGGCTAAGCACTTCGCAGTGGTGGTAAGATAAAACTCCCTTTTAACAGGAAGAAACCTCCAGCAAAACCAGGGTCAGGGAGGGGCAGCCATCTGCTGTGACCAGTTTGAGGCTAAGGGCAAAGAGAATAGAAGAAAGTGGAGAGAAACTAAAAAGAGAGCACAGGCAGAGAGGACATAACACAAACTAAAACTTAGTGGTAGTTTATCATGAGTCACTCTTAACTAATCTAGTATTGCAAATATGTAGTAGCACACCAAAATACCCCATTGCATCATGTTTTCCATGTGCTAAAGTGCTCAGATTTTCTTTAATTCCCTGCCAGTAATAAATGAGTAATGATTCACTAATTATTTAAGACCTCACAGAATATGTAAATAAAAGATATAAAATGATAGATACATTAATTATTAATAGATGATGATGTATACAACAAAAAAAAATACTTGTTTAAAACTAAAAATTATATTGTCATGAAATAACAAACTGAATTTAAGTTTTAATACCCCAGTCTGGGGCGGGTACACTGGAAATCTCTGAGAAGTAACAAATTAACCATTTTTTCTGTTGAGGAATGCAAGTAATATCCTTATACTTTTAACATTAAAAGTATAATTTACATTACAGAGCAATCTGCAATCTACAATCTACTGTTGTGGATTAACTATTAGAGAAAAAATATTTTGGTATTTATCAGTAGTGCTAATTTAGAGCAGCTGTGTTGTAATAAATCTGTTAAACAAATGCTACAGGTGGTTGCGTGGGTCACATCCCAGTGAGAAGGTTGGTGGCTCAGTCCCTGGCTCCTCCTGTCCATGTGTAAAGGTGTCCTTGGGCAAGATACTGAGCGTGTCGAAGTGTGTGTGTGAATGTTAGATACTGAAGTGGTGTGGTGGCTGGCACTATTGTCGCACAGCAAGAAGACTCTGGGTTTGAATCAAGCCTGGGGCCTTTCTGTGTGGAGTTCATGTTCTCTCTGACATCCTCCCACAGTCCAAAGACATGCATGGGGTTAGGTCAATTGTTGATTTTAAATTGCCCATAGGGGTCCCTGGGAAATATTTTGTCATTGGGCATTTGCAAATGTGATCTGTTCATCTATTAGTACAGTTTACAAAATCAAATTACAATTTGATTTGTAGGGCAGTCTAATTTGCTGACAACAAGAAAACAGCAGATTTATTTACTAAGTTATGTCTATTAAACCAAAACAGAAAGCCTCAGAAGACAATGAAGATTTACAACTAAAGGAGCAAAACAGCAGTATAAGGAAATGTGATGATAGGGTATCGACTGTATACAGTTATAACAAGCAAAGTGGAAATTATTTACTAGGTAAGGTTGGTGGTAAGCTTAAACTGGTGGAGCTGACTTGTGAAGTGCCATCATAATCTGTATGAGAACCTTGGTGCTTTCATTTTACATTATTGAACTACTTTGTGTGCACATTATGTGTTAATGACATCAAACTTTCCCCTTTTGTTGTACTCTTCAGTCCGTTGCTTCTGAACTTAAAAAATAATAATACTGAAATTATGTTTTTTTTCTAAAGAGGAGCAAAAATAACCCATTCAACAACTTACACACAACCTGGAGTTCAGCAGATCTGAGAGGCTCTTGCAGACAAAGACTTACTATAATGTAGCTGCCAATTAACGAATCAAAAATGTTTGTTTTTTTTAAAAAAAACCCAACAACCCAAAAACGAAAACAATATCAGCTAATTTTTTTTTTTTAATATCAGAACTGAAAACAGAAAATGAAAGGTTCTCACTGCAGGTTGTCATTAAAGCATTTCCCAAATGCACTTTTCACAATGTGTCAGATATGACATATTAGCAGTGAAAACTCAGCTTGCTAATACAAACTAATGCATATTAATGTATTCTTTTAAAACATGTCACTGCTTTATTTGCTATTTCTAATAACACTTACCTAAAATCAGTCTTCATAATTACAGTTTGGTTGACATTTTATTCCCCTTATACTGTGCAACTGGTGTCAAAATATCACATTTTAGGAGAATGTAGCAATTTCAATGTCTGTATTCAGTGACACACTGGATTTCTATTATATGTGATAGTAATCTATGACTGCACAATGTGTGAAAATATATTACTCAGCTGCTGTCGTCAAAAAACATATGTGCACATCGGATGTGGCATAATGGAATTATGTATAAACAAGCAGAAGCACCAATTGCCTGTCATGTCGACACACTTTATGCTTTCTGTGTCATTTTTCAGAGTCAAATGACACATGAAAAAGTTTCAGTATGTTTTAGCATCATGAAGTTATTTTTACAACTACATGTCGCAAAATGAATCAAAATGATTCATACCTGTTATTAATCTCTGGCTCTCTTCCACAGCATGTCTTTATCCTGTCTTCCTTCTCTCACCCCAACCGGTCGCAGCAGATGACCGCCCCTCCCTGAGCCTGGTTCTGCCGGAGGTTTCTTCCTGTTAAAAGGGAGTTTTTCCTTCCCACCGTCGCCAAAATGCTTGCTCATAGGGGGTCATATGATTGTTGGGTTTTTCTCTGTATCTATTATTGTACGATCTACTGTACAATATAAAGCGCCTTGAGGTGACTGTTGTTGTGATTTGGCGCTATATAAATAAAACTGAATTGAAATGAATTGAAAATGATGCAAAGAATCTGCAGCAATAACAAGCTTATCATATATCACTTTATGATACAGGTGGATAAAACCCTTTAGCCCTATTGGCAAAACAAATGAATGAAATGGTAATTGTATTAGTATTTAGTTTATTAATTCTATTTAGAAAAATATCAATACAAACTAGAGATCATCTTCTTTATGATGAAGATGAGTATGTACTGTCACCTGAGGGTGCAAATGCAACAGAATTAGAAACAACATAACTCACAAAGTGAGCCCTGTGCTGACAGTCAGCTTTAATGTATTGTAATGTATTCATAAGGTCGTTCAGTGGTGATGGATTTGCTGAGCTTTAAGTGGTTTGCTAATAAACAAACTTGTTAAGTATTAATCTTCCACCATTGTAGTTCTGGATGCATCACCATATGTACAGTTTAAACTCTGTCACTCTGACATATTTTTTTTTTACAATTTTATAAAGAATAATAAAAAAAAAAAAATCTTAACAGTGGATGTATGATGTGTAAAAATACTTTAAAGGTCAGTTCTTACAACACACATAAGCAACAAAAGGAACTGAAATCTAAATTAGAAACTAAGACCAGTCCAACTAATTCATAATTTTCAAAAATATAACATGTTGGAAGCTGATAGTTTACAATTAAGAACATTAAGAACATGTGCTTGTTTTGCAGCTAAATTAAACAGCTTACATAAACAACAAAATCAGCAAAATATACACAAAAGACCCCAAATTAACCTCATCATCACAGAGTGAAGAGCATGATTGCAAGCACTGGCAGCATTATACAATAGCATGTTTCAAAAAGCAGCCCTCTTAGCTGTCTAAATAGGATGATTGCTGCTGGCCTGAAGGGTCCTTCAGTGAGAGGAGCTTTGGAGAAAAGAGATAGAGAAAGAGGTAGCATATGTGGGAGGTGCCAAATAAAACATCACTGATTAACTTGTTCAGTACTGTGCAGTGATTGTGGTGTATGTATGCTTGCAGTATACAAACTGCAATTTGTGTGTATTCCCACATCTAAAATTGGCACATTTACTTGGACTTTGAACAAAAGCAAATGAAAGATGTCTGGGCACAGATGCTCTTTGTTCTCACCTTTTCTCTGAGCAGCAGCCGCATCACAGCCAGGGGAAGGACTGGGTCAAGGGAGAGTATCTATTGTTATGGCCAAACCTTATTAGCCTTTAACAACATGATGATCTAATTACCTCTTCTTGTAACTGCCAAGTATATAGCTAATAGCAAGCATCTATCACGACATATTAACAAAAGACGACTACCACAATTAATCAGTTGTCATGTTGGTTGTTATCATGTGACAAATTACTCCTGCATAGCCTAATAAAAGAGCTGTTTTCTTCCAAAGTAGCGTAACCACATAATTGTCAGCATTTATTACACTTGAATATGTAACATTAGTACCCCTTTTAAATTATTTTTGAGCAGATTATCTGTAATGGAGGTTCACCTTCTTTTTGGAAAACAAGAAACCGCGCTTGTTCCTTGTGCCTGAGCCAGTTTCTTCAGTGTATTAGCACAATCATTAAACTGTGTATCTGTTCTCTCTGAAGCCACTGTCTCTGTCTCCATGCACAAACCCATGTGAACTGGTTCACGACACACTGTTTGATTGAACTCGTCTGTTCTTTTAAAATGAGAATTATGCATGCAAAAGTGGCTGTGTAATACATCCTCCCTCCAGTCATGAATTTTGGACAACATTTTTATTAAGACAGAAGTGGTAATATTTATTTTCTTTAAGAGTGGTCAGTGTTATTATGTTGTTAAGTTGACATTATAGGTATTCTCATAACTTCTGGTTAACAGATGAAATTCCTCATAAAATAGTGGTGTAAAATATAGTGGAGAGAACAAAAGAAAGACTTGCACTACACATCTACAATATACTGTATATGTTGTTTTTTGCTGTTGAGTTATGGCAATAGCACACAATGGATGATAGGACCATAGACTTATCAATAATGCATAAGATAGTGAGAGAAATGACAGGCACTCTGCTGGTAGGTTCTCTCCAGAAGCAAGCCATAAATTTGCAGGGCAATAATAATGACTCTTCTCAGGGAAATAAAGGCCACCCTCTGCTCCCTATAGTCATAAACCTGACTCACTCTTCCATTGGTTGGAAGAAAAATGCTTCCTCTCCCACCACACAGGAGTCATACACAGGAGGTACTTCAACCAGCCAACTTGATATGCAATCATCTCTCTTTACAGAGGAAAGAATACAATTTCAGTTTTTATATGAGCTATTTTCCTATTATGCCTGTGGAGGTGGGAAGAAATGGTGAGCAATGGTGAAATGAAGTTCAGCTGAACAGCTTGGAAAGGTATTCAGAAATGATTTCTGGTAATTCTTTTACTTCAGTCATCTTCGAATCTTGTTATGCAGCCTGCTGTGTAGTAAAAAAAATTATTTTATCATGTTTCTTTCATTATTATTTAAAATCGTACTTTTTTCCCCCCTTGGGAATCAAAATACTGGATATCAAATCAGGATGTCCATATCATCTTTTGCCAGGTCAGCTTCAAATTTTTGGAAAATAAAGTAGAAGTTCTTAGGGCCAACTAACAAATTTACAATATACAATATTAGTTTCAAAAACAAGGAAAATCGGGAAAAAAAATGATTGTTTCTGGTTTTAGAACAAACACTGTAAATTTAAAGAAAATGGATGTGGTGAACGCAATGAGGAAGTGCCTTCAGCTTTGATTCTTTCTAATGTCCAGCACAGGGTCACTCCTTTGTCTGCAAAAGGCAGTTTGATCGTAAACAGTGTGGGGAGATGATTGTGCTGCTCACTTAATCTGTGCCCTCAGTAAACTTTTCCTTATGAGTTTTTGCTCTCAATTGCTAGTTCCACTTCTCATTTAATAGCATAGCTATGATCCCAGTGAGACTCAAAGAGACTCAAAAAGGACGATAAAAAAAGATATGCCAAGGCTGGGCCTTTTTTGTGTCAAAAAAATTGCTATCACAGCGGTGCTTTCTGAAAGTTTTTATTTAGATGTTGGACGTTTTTCACTCATTTTCAGTCCATGCCTTGTACCTGACCAGTTTAAGAAGAATGTTCTTTTGTTTATTGTTTGTTGTTGTCGTACTTTGGTTAGCCACTGATGTATGAATCATTCAAGCATAAAAAAATGTAAAAAACAAAAACAAACCAACAACCAAAAAACCAAAAAAACCTGATGTGTCTACACAACACTGGTTCTTAGCAGAAAAACTATTTTAAATTGTTACTAGCAGCCTGATGCAAAAACTGTTTGTTACCTGTTAAAAAACGATTACACAGTTTGGCAGGCATAAAATAATATTTTTGTATCAACAAGAGGATTACCAAAGAGCTCGGCGTCTCATTATTATCCTTAAAAAGAAACTAAGGAAACTATATAAGTGGACGAGAAAAGTGGCAGACGTAAATAATAACTCTCTATGGCAGATTAACAGCATCTAAAAGTCCTTAAGAAATTTTTAAAAATCCAGCAAAGACCTGACACAGGACCTGAGATGCATCTGACTGTTCAGTTGATCCATCTACTGTTTGTTGACACCTCATCAGAATCGGTCAAGAAGCCACTGTTAAGGAAGAGAAACAGGGAGAGAATGCTGAAGTATGCCATATTACACAGGAAACAAGCTGAAAATCATAACTGGTCTTATGGAGTGATGAATCCAAATTTAAAATTTTTTGGTCAAATATGTCAATGTATATAGAGAGGTGGTCAGGAGAGAGGTACAACAGTGAGTGTCCACATCCATCTGTAAAACATGGTGGAGGCTCTGTCATGGTTTTGGACTGCATTTCAGCCAATGGTGTAAGGGTTCTTCGCAAAAGCGATTGAATTATAAAATGCAGAAAAACACCATCATATTTTGATCCACCATGAAATACTGGTTGGCAACAGCTTCATTTTACAGTATGACCCACTGCCAGATAACTAAAAGCATACCTGGATAGAAAATAAAGTTTTTGCCTTCTATACGTTATTATATACATTATTTCCATGTATGTTTGCGTCTTTCACACAATGCACCTATTTCAGAGTGAGATTCAAATAAATTTATTAACCCTAAGAAAAGGCAGTTCATCTGCAACTTACCCACACAACCTTCTCACAAGATCAAACTCACACAACCTCCAGTCTATAAAAGTTAATCACACTGTTGTGTCAAGGCACAGATCAACAAACAATGAGGTAAGCTAACCGTGCCATACACAGCAGAGCACCCCCAGAAACAGCAGGTTATTTCCCATTTCTTAGCAAAATATAAAGAAATGAAACTTTTATATGAATGCATCATATATGTCAGATGGAGCCCAGCTGTTTCCCAAGGTTTCCAGTATTCTAGTAAGCTAACCAGCTGTGGGTTTGTCGGTTTATATTTACCATTCAAATATGAGAGACATAGTATTCAACATTTGGAGCCCTGCTAACAAAGCAGAGTATGCTAGAGGACGTGGATTTTGCCCTTGGGTATTAGTCACATCCACTCCATGGTTGTCACATTTGATTTTACTAAGAGAGCAATGATCAAAATGTTGAACTTGAGGATTTAATAATGGCAGTCTGCAAACCAGTGGGAATGGGGGACATTAATGTGTCTTCATCTATCTTTTATCACATGAAACCCTACCAAAATGCCTGTAGAGCCAGATACAAAGGGTAGCAGGGTACAGATACGAACAAGAGTAATGGGGCAAGATGGCTGAAAAACATTTGCTATGTGTTAGCGAGCTACTATAGATAGCAAAGCCACATTATAACATTCTGTGTATTTCTCTGATTTGTAAATATTCCATTGTTATCCAAGTTGTAACTGTAGATAACTTACACAAATATGACTTTACCTTGTGATAAAAGATGCAAAGCAATAATAGAGTTTCACCTTTACAAGTGTTCACTGCCCCATATACAATATCAGTTCTCTGTTCAGTTCTTCAGGTTATAAATGCATGCTTGTAAATAGCCTATGCGAAAGCACTTTATTAAAAGGCACAAGGACCAAAAACTGCTATGATGATGTGGACTATCATCTGACAGTTTGGCAGTATATTAGCTTGTTTTCTTGTTAATTATTCTGGCTTATTCTGTAAACAGTGTCCAGGAGTTATAAATGAGAGTCTTGACCCAGATATCTGCTTGCTACGCAAGTGGTTGGCTTCTCAGATTGGTAACGGAGGGCATGCATCCTGTAGCAGGTACCTCAAAGTTGCATTCTGTTTCTGCAACGACTTATATAGTGTGAGTAACGGTAAATAACTGAGCAGACAAAATTAAAATGATTTTCTTGTCAGCTTTTGTTATTGTGCTTGTGACTTTTGGCAGGACTAGAACCACAAACACATATTTATAGCAAGCACAAGTGACAAGCAATATAAAGTCAGTGGAGCATCTTTGTCTTCCCCTCTGCTTTGTCTTTGTGGTAACAGCTGAGAGTGAAGGGTATTGTAGAAATTAAGTCAAATAGCAGACAAAATGTTATTGTATAAATCCTAAAGCTACCATGAGTTCATCATTCAAAGAACGTTTGGTGAGAAGTGAGATTTTTGCTGCAGGATATTTTACGAGAAAAATGCATTTGATTTTTTTTCTTGTAAATAATAACTTGAGCAAAACAAGTACATAAAAAAAAGTCTTGTCAAAACAAGAACTCGTGATAAATATATAGATTTACCTTGCTTGGGCAAGGTAGCATCATATTATCTTTACAAAAAAAAGGTTGTTATTTTTCTGACTGTTGCTGGTAAGGTTCTTCCAGCTGTTCAAGTCATATTCAGTAAGCAGTGGCCCAGAACAAAATAGTCTGGGATGGAGAGTGCCGGGGTGGGTATCCATAATCAACTCTAGTGGGCTGCCTTTAGAGTGCAAACAGCAGGTATCAAACAGTTTAGGGTCTATTTGTTGTGCTGAGTGCTTTCCGCAAAAGGTTGCATGAGACTCTCTGACCTTGTCAAGGGGGTTAGAAGGAGATTTCACAGAATCCCTTTCTGACTGCAGAAGAGACCAGCAGCAATGTGACAAAGCTCTCACTGATTTCTTCTCGAATTATGTATCTTTAACTTGTTTTAACAGCCACCTGATACCACAAGAAATAACGCATGAATTTTCTGTCCTTGTATGCACGACGGTTTTGAAAGGATGGAATTCGACTGGATTATACAAGCTTTGTGACTACCAGTAGATAGCTTGCAAAAAAAAGAAAATGCTTTTCAGCATCTTTCAGCATCAGCTTGTTCAGAGATATTATCTAGTTTGGGCATCTCTGGTGTGTAACAAATAACCAATGGGGAAACATGACTGAATGATTATGTTCATGCCATTCAGGTGTTAATGTAAACATTTGAAGGGCAAACGCGGCTTCGTCTCATGAGATGAATACAGGCATCAGAAGAGGACTGGCGCGTTCAATTACGCGAGCAACAGCAATTTTGGGGTTGTCATGTGATATGATGGAGCCAGCACAAATACATTGTGCCATGTCAACCATATGAACTGGGGCAGGCACAATAAAGGCAATGAAATTGATTGAATGTGACTTTGGGGAGAAAAATGTCTTCCCACAAGATTTCTTTCCCTTTCAAAATGCCTCAAAGAAACTGTAATCTCCATGTTTAACATTGTCATATCTGAGTCCATAATCTTTAAGACAGCAAATGTAAAAAAAAAAAAAAAAAGCGCATGGCAGTTGGCATACAGTATACATTTAATGTCAATTATTAACACAGCCCTGTGCACTTAACCCAGATAAAAACTGACTGCTGATGACATTTTTAAAGATGGGAATAAAAGGGACCTATTGATATTTTTCTTCACCTGTATGCCGCGAGAGAGATCCGTTTTTACTGTAGCAAATCTCAGGAGGCTCAGAGATAGTTGCTGGAATGGAGTGGTGAAGCGAAAAGCCAGAAGGCAACAGCATCTGCTCTCTCTGGAGACTGTCATCAGCAGTTTGGCCTAAAAGAATGGCTACTTATGTTGAAATGTCTATGCGCTGGGTCTATTTTTTTCCCCTGACATTGCAATACTGTAGTTTTCTTTGTTAATTTTAAAATTTCATAATGTGCATGCAGTGACATTTGACTCAATGGTGGGATCAAATAACAGAGCAAGTAGCACTCAGTAAATGTCAGTCGGACTTGGGAAATAATGGAGGAAAAAGGCATTTGCATTAAGGCTTAAAAAAAAAAAATAACAGAGCAAGGTGTGCACTGCGCCGGCAAACTGTTAGCTTTTTATTCTGCTTTTCACCTTCATTTTTTCATATCGCACACTTCAGGTGTAGAAAGGTTTGTGTCTGGGAAGTTAATGAGTTGTTTCGCCTGAGAGAAATGTGCCTCAGTCTTATCCACGACAAAGATATAATGGAAAAGATTAATATCCTTAAAAGAATCTATTAAATGTTAAGATCAACTGATGAAAAAGGTGAGACACTCAATTTCCATTAAACATGAGGAGCTCGGCGAATTGAAAAACATCCGGCTCAAGACTTCAGTTATTTTAATAGCAGTTTTGGCTGATTCTACCCACTAAGACATTAATACTCTACTGAATAAGATTCAAAGGCCAGATTCTCACACTGCCTTCTATAAAGATAATCTTATTTCTTACTTGGCTGAACTTGAGAGTTGGCTCAGGCAGATAAAATAGACACCAACTGTTTCCCATTGACCTTTCCAGAAAGGAGCAGGAGAATGCTTCAGAAAACAAAAACATTCAATGAAAATGCAAATGAATCACTTGAAAAGCATTCCCCACTATTTAAATGTAAGTTGTTTGCTGGCAGTGATTTATTGATCTCAGGGAAAAGAAATTTGAGTTGTTAAACCAACAGCAAGATATTATCTTCTTCTATTATTGAATCTTTGAAACTGTTTGCACACCACTTGTCTTTCTTGTGTCAGAGCCATGGAACTAAACACACTGTGTATGGAAGGTGCGTGTGATTTATTTATTTATTTTTTGTGTGTGATATTATAGCAGGAATGCCCATAGAAGTATATGACTTTTATCTACCAAACTCCCCCTCCAAAACACACACCCACACACACTGTTGTTTAAAAGGCATTGTGTGGTGATGCATAACATGATCTACAGTATGACATGTTCTCTATGTCTGATAGAAATCAGCCTCGGGGGAATGGTGTCATTGTAATCAGCAGTAATATCATCTTAAAATGTCATTTTTTAAAAAGGTGACATAATAGGAAACATTGAAAGAGTAGGCACAGCTGAGGGGGAAGCTAAGTACAAAACTGCTCTGTGTTTTTTTTTTTCCTGTGCCATCTCCAGCGTTCCCACCCTGAGCAAAACTCAATGATTTATTGACATTTTTACTCTGCCTAGTCACCCTCTGGACAAAGTAACAGCCAACACCTTATCTTGTAGGCTTGCTATTCGGAAGAGAAATCTGACATTACTAGATCTATATTGCTGACATTATTTGTAAAATATTTGACTTTATGCACGTCATTCGTCAAATATAAGAACAAACACGATGCTTCTGATGTGCCCCTAAAAACCTTGTCACCAGCTACGTAACATTCGAGCCAACAGCTCTTGGGAGCTCAGGGCTGTGTACCTCCTGTATGTATCTGTACTCACCATTTTAGATTTAGGAGACAACTCTTGTGGCCATTCTCACAAAAATCATCCTTGCTTTTCAGAGAGCAGCCGTCAGAACCATTCAGGAAAGAGTCCATTGAATCAGCAGTGCATGAACCTTCTTCAGACAGATACTGGTGGTCTGCCGGTCAGGAAAAAGTATGTTTGATTGGCTTGTTGCACTGCAAAAATGATAGATATAGATTCAGGGGATTTTTTTCTCAATTCACAACAAAGTTTTGTTTTTTTTTGTTTTTTTTGTGTGTTTTTCAGCTGTGAGCAAACTAAGAAAAGAGAGGAAAAAACAGCAACATGTGCACAATAATTATAGAGTTTTGTAAATTTTTCTTGTGCTGTTTGTTCTCATTTATCAGAGCATAAATATATTTGCTTCAGCAAATGTCCAACTAAATGATGCGATTGATGTGCACTATATTTATCTACACAGTCATTATCCTACTGATACTCTATATATTGCTTATTGTGAACAAATCTCCGGTAAAGAACAAAGGAAACAATATCTGATATCTGACAGAGTGCATTCATTTGATGTGAGTTTCACTGCTGTTCAAAACCTTTTAAAAACATATCAGTGAGCAACACAATTGAATTGAATGCATCCATGAAAAGAACTGTAAATTATTTTGAAGTGACTGCATATAAACAACATCCTGCTGCTGTAGTGCAAGTATTAATTAATCCCCTGGCATAAACACGTGCTACTACTGTTTGTGTGAGTGTCAAAAATGTCAAAACTACAGTGCCTAGCTGTGTCAAAAATGAAAGTATATACTGGTTTGTTTTGAAAGATTTAGTGTTTCAAAGTGGGAGCTAGTGGACTTTCAGCTGAGGAAAGATAAAGTGAAGACACAGGCTGTATAGAAACTCTTGAGAGACAACATGTTGTTGACTTTTTTATGGCCTACGTTAGCAATAACAAATTACAGAACATGAAGAAGGAAATTCATTTCTTAACTTGCTCCAAGTTATTTTCCCTGGTATGATATTTGAGTTCTACTATATAGTACCATGCAAAAGTCTCAAGTCACCCCTAATTTCTTCATATTTTGCTGGGAAAATGGGAAATAGGTGTAATGATTTGTTGAAACATGTGCAAACACAGAAAGAAATAAGAGGGTATAAGGCAAAAAAAACAGAGTCTGCCCAGTTCTAACAAGCTTGAAAGTCAGCATTTGATATCACCACCTTTATTCTTCAACACAGTCTGAACTCTCTTAGGTAATCCCGCATAATCCCACATTCATTCACCAATGTGAGTCTGGGGTCCTGGGGAGGCCAGTCCATGACTGATAGTGTTCCATTGTTTGTTTTTCAATTCAATTCAATTCAATTCAATTCAATTCAATTCAATTCAATTCAATTCAATTCAATTGAATTGAATTGAATTGAATTGAATTGAATTGAATTGAATTGAATTGAATCAACGGGTACTCCTAGAGTCCTGGCTGACATCAGATGTCGGCCTGTCGTTCTCCTCCCTGACGAACTAAAAACCTGAGTGACGAGTGACGAGTGAAAACTAAAGGTTTTCACTCGCGAGAGGGAAGCAGTTGTCTCCAACCCACTTCAACTTGCTTCCCCCTGCAGGCTGCTTTTATTGTTTAGACTCATGAATATTCATAACACTTGTTGCTATGTTAGCTAAGACAAATTACTATATATGGTTCTAAGACAAATTGCTATATATGGTTGCAAAGCGTATTGTGCAAGCGTGGTTATAAAAAGTGAGTGCGACCTCCCATGATGTTGTCGTTATCTTGTCCCGCCAGGTGGCTTCCTTCATTGAGTAGAGTCTGTTCTTCTCAAGGCTGCTTGTTCCCTTTATGAAGGTCGTGCACATACTCATATTCGTGGGTTACATAGGGAGAAAACAAAAGCAATGTGTAGCTTTTTAAATGGCAACCTACATTACATACCTTAAACCTAACACCCTATTTATATATTATTGATATTTTTATTTCATTTTTTATTTTTTTGAAGTAGCTGACCAAACTGGTCTAATCCATCACATAATCACTGAATTTCATACTAATGATGATGTGTTGGATAAAGTCAGTCTGTCAGCAAGAAACACTGATAACTAACTTATTTGTTACTCACAGGCTGATCATTTCTAAGTATCTGATTTGATCTTTGAAATTTCATTTTTCTCAAACATTTAAATAAAAAAATGGTTTCTAGTATTATGAATATGCTACCATATTTTGTATTATTTAAAAAAAATAAGTTCACAATTAGAACTTAAGTACATACAGACACTGATTCTGTAAGTGGATTCTGTGTCTCTGAGCAGGATGCAGTATGAATCCAGATGGCAGGTTGTTACTTGTGTACAGGTGCTAAACCGATAGCAGGCTACAGGGAGAAAACAATGCTGCCTTCAAGTGTATCTATTAGTATTAGTCTCAACTGTTAAAGCTGACTGACAACTGATCCAGCTGTTATCAGCTAGCTCACTTGTCAGAAATGATGTTTCCTTAGATTTTCTTGTATCTATCCTCCATCCTACTTGGAAGGTACTAAGAAGCAAATGATAGAAAAGTGTAGGCAATTTCAGGGAACTATGATGTATCCACAGATAACTGTGATAAAGCACCTAATGTGTAATTTGCCAGTTCGCTGACAGATTTCTTTTATTAATATTCTGAAAATTCATGATTTAACTGGACCCTCAACAGCTAAGAGGAAACAGTGCAAAATTTTAAAGTGATTACCCTAAAACTGCAGTTTCTACCCTTTTAGTTTGTCTTAATTTATCTTAAATTAATTATTACAACTGTATTAAGTCACTTTCTTTTCTATTTTAGGAACATCAAAGAAGAGGACTTGGACATCAGCTGAGGTTCAGGCTGTGGAAAAGATACTAATGTCCTTCATTGAGTCTGGTAAAGTACCAGGAAAGTCAGAGTGCGTTGCCTGTATTGAGGCTTCACCGAAAGCACTTAAAAATAGAAGCTGGACAGCGGTAAAGTTCTATGTAAAAAATCGAATCACTGCAATGCAGCGTAAAGCTGCAAAAAGAGTTTAACAGCCTGAACTTGTTCTTAATTGTTCATTTATGCCTTGTCTGCCCCTTTGGTCCAGCACAAAACGTAAAAACAAATGCAATGTTTTTGGAGGTCAAGAAAACAGTTTGGAAAAAATGCAACTCATGATACTGTTTTAATTATGTTTTGAAAAGAAAAAGGCATTCCCATAATGATATATCTAAAAATGCCACCTTGGATATCAGTGAGTATGTCTGTCTGTTAAATACCACATCTTTAAAATGCAGTAAGGTCTCTATTCTGTCTTTACCTACTCTTTCCTATTTACACCTGTTTATAAAAAAAGAGAAACAGGGTTTCTTAAAAAATATATATCACAACCCACTAAGTTTGCTACTCCACTTCGTCTATTTGTCAGACCACGGTGGGCTTAATTCCACATATTCATTATATTTTTTCTACCTTATCAGTGTTACCATGACAACCATGAAAACAAGCATACACATGTGAACATTTTACTGTTATTTTATTGAGACAGAAGGATGTCAGATTCTGATTTCAATTCGGGACATTAAGGCCTCTCGGCGTGTGGGTCCCCAGTCTCTCCATCCTCCTTCGCTGACCGCCAGGCCATCCCGGATTGGTCGTGTGCTCGCTAAAATGGACAGCTAGAGGGGTGCACGGTCCATGTGCCTGAATGGCATACTAAAACACACGTCCTCACTACCTATATTCCTAAAAACACCAAAATGGAATGACCGGAGAGATGTAAATTATTTTAAAGAGGAGACTCAGCTCAATACAGGCGAGGACTTGGGAATGTCATTCCCACCTCCCCGCTCCCGGTGCAGGTTTGATTTTAATCTAAGCCTGCGTCTATTAAATGTCGATCCTGGTCTTTATTATTCAGACCTAATGAAAGCACGACCACCCCCGTTTCCTCACAGACCAGCGTCATCTCAAAGAGTTTAGAAAAATGATAAAAGTTGGCTCCCAGATCCAATTTACACATTGCACATCTCATGATGATTACTTATAACTCATCTGACTGAAACTCCTTCATCATTCTGTTGATTTACCACAATGTTCAAGCTGTAATCTTTGTTGCTTTGTGGAGGTATTAAAGATCCTGACTTCAGACTCTGAAGAATTCCAAAAAATGAAGCGGTAATTTTTAGAATTTCAAAAGGAGCTAGAAGATGCTTCATCTACAGTCAGGTTCCTCATGTAAGCAATTTAATTTTTTATTAATTGCTCCATTTTAACACAACATTTGTTCCTTTTTCCTTTCAGGGGTATCCAAAATATTTTGGGATTTTTTTTTAATTATTGAAAACACTTTATATAATAAATGTCACAGGTGCAGGTTTTCCCACATTTCTTGTATATAATAATGTCACGGTACGGCTGTGTGGTAGGCAGGGCGTAGACCCAAACGCAGGACTCAGAGGGATTAATTTAAGGAGGCTGCTTTATTACAGTGGCATAACTTACACAAAAAATAACTTGCAAAACAGAAACTAGAAACTGGAAACTAATAACAAAATGCAGGGAAACCAAGAAACTAAGAACGGCGATCTCAGGGAGCACGGAAGGAGGAAACACACAAAGCATGAGGGGACGAGGCAACACTGACAGAGGGAAACACAGGGCTAAAATACACTGAGGGATAACGAGGGAATGGGACACAGGAGGAGAGCACAGCTGGGAGTAATCAAACATAACAAGACAAGGGGAAACAAAACTAGACACGCTGACATGAGACACGGAACCGTCAAAGTAAAATGACATGAACACAAGAAACACAAGGGAAGCACAGAGAACACCTAAACACTGGAAAAAAATAACAAAAAACCTAAAAACTCTAAATATGAATAAACACAAAACATAAACATGGAGTCACCAGACTCCGGACAGCAACGACTTCAGTCAGGTGGAAGAAATCACTGTTCATGTTTGTGTGAACTTAGCTTGAAGTTTGTGTCTCAAAGACAAAATCTATAACTTACTTATTACTTTAGGTCCTGGACAGGTAGGCTGCACCGTGCTGCATGATTTTATTTTAGAGAGAGTCTCTGTTAGAATAAAGAATAAAAAGGTTATCAGTCATTCATCATCTATTTGTTCTAAAGCTTGAAAAAAAACTACAAAAATCATTCACATGGAATAAAAAAGACCGACTCAGCTGTGTGTCATGAGTTTGGTTTACACTTAAGGTTAGGAACAATCAGCTGTATATGTTTACCTGTGAGATTTCTTTCACACTTCATTTTGTGATGTTTCAGGTTTTCGAGCTCTTGTTTCATTCTAATTTTGTCAAATGCTGATTAAAAACAAACAAACAAACCAGTCAGTCAGTAAGGTTTGTTTACACTGAAAGGATTTTTGTAGCTTTGTGTTTTCAGTGTTTCTTCAGTTCTCATGTTTTCAACTGCTGGTTTAAAAATGAGAGAAACAAAGATTTTGTAAATTAAGATTTTTCAAAAAACAAGAAAAACACTGAAAAGGTTGGACAAATATTTAATTTGCTGCAACACGATTAAAACAGAGCCAATGTGGGCAATATGCAGTGTTTTACACCTTCACTGTAAATGTTTTACTCCATTTGATTTACAGAAAATCTGATCATTGATTTTTTTTAAAGTTAAGAAACAAAAAGTAAACCACACAAACTCACAGAGACGATAAATAACGATGAGAGCAGCTGCCAGGAGGATACAGAGAACCACCAGTGCCACTCTCTCTGTGGTGACCATTGACCCTCTGTTTGATTTTGCATGCTGAGAGTCAGGAGCTTCACCTGATGAAGATTTAGAGGAGACACAATGTGAGAGTTCAGATAAGTCTGTATTTATCAGTTACAACAGTTTTAAACAGTTTCTCACTATATAATATAATGATACTTTAGTACTATTATAGTACACTGAACTGTAGCTGAGTGTCAGTACAAGAACATTAAAGATAATTAAGATGCTTTGCACAGGAAACACTTGAGTTAAAACATGTTAACATGTCACACATCCTTTTGGTCAGTTCCTGTTTTTGTTGGCTCTTCATATCCTCTGCATAAATTTTAAACACTCTTTCTTCATTAATTACTTTTAAATCTTTATATTTCTGATTTATGAAAAGATTAAAATAATTCATATGATTAAACAATGAATGTGGGCTCAACATATTTTTAAGTCGTATACATATAATGTTGTTCTATTCCAGTCCACACATCATAAATTTAATTAAAAGTCTGATGATGATCACTCAGATCTGACTGAAGCTCCGTCACCTTCCTGTTGTTTTACCACCACATTAATGTTCTTACCTTCTATGAAGCTCTGCGGACGGCTCATCATGCGGAAACTTCAAGATCCTGAATTCAGACTTAATCCAACAGTCTCTGGATCACAAAACACAACAAAATGTTAAAATTATGTTTCCTTTATTATTATCATAGATTAAATTCTTTATACATTTAATAGAAAACAGATGTAGCTAAGCTTTGATGCTCACTCTAATTGCTTCCTTACGCCTTGTAATTTTCTGTTTTACAGCTTTAAAAAAACAAACTTCCTGTAGACTTAAAACGAAGGAGGAAGTTTCATCTACAGTCTGGCTCCTCCTGTCAGAATAACTGCTTTTATTATAACTGACACAAGGTTTATTTTTTTATTGTTGAAATGTCTGTCCCTGTGGTACATTGTGTTGATCTCTTGCATACAAATGCAACAACAATCAGATTAGCAGGTGGTTAAAAGGAAGATAAAAACAAAACATAGTAAAGCAAAACAAAATGAGGAACTGCTCATTAGTGTGTTGTTAAAATAGTTGTCTCACAATTGCGGCACAACCTAAATTTTTCTCAGTGGTGAACCATCCAACCACAAACTGATTAATGAATTGGATAAACAAATATTTTATGAATTACAACATATTAAAAGAAAATGATCTTACAACAGCATTGGGGGAAAAAACAGTGATACGGTGATCAGCTGGAATTTAAAAAAATTATGAGACATTTTTTCTGTCCCCTCTGCTCTGTGGTCGAGGTTTAGAATTACAGATGTGTTTAGCAGATTAGACTGTGATTACAGGTTGTATTACATTTTAACTTCTCAGAGATCAATACCTGCAGCTGTAAGTAATACTTTTAAAGGTATTCAAACAAAAAGTGTTTTTTCACACTACTTCAATAATCAAATAAATACTTACTTTATTAATCTATAAATAAATAAAAGAAAATTAAAGTAATTGTAAAGTAAATAAGTATAATACATGTATAATAAACTAAAAAAAAATGGAAATGAATTTACTGAAACTTATTTTATTCAATTAATTTTATTCATTATTAAATCTTAAAATGCTTTATTTTAATGTGCTAGTCATCCATATCAAGGTACAGTCTCTACAGGTCTGAGTATCTGGGATACAAACTGATATGCTGAAATCCAAAATGTCTTTATCAATTTAATTATATCCGCACTATAAGTTCTAATGAAAACTTTTGTGAAAATGTTCTCATATTTTATGTTAGTTTGGGGCACTTTTATTTAATTTTAGTCACCTGGTAACCCAAAAAATGGAGAAGCTCCTTACATGGTTGTAAATCTGTTTTTAACAAAGCTGTGATCATTTTTTTTAACCTCATCAAATACTTGACCAATAATATTACTCAAATATCATCATTATTATTATTAGAGATCATCAAATATTATTATCATATATTTGTGAAAATATATTTAACTCAAAATATAAGGAACAATTTAGCTTTATGCATCACAAAAGATGACAAGCGCTACACACAAACAATTTTAAATAAAGAAAAGTAACTGAATTATGAGATCTTTTTAAGCACCAAGTGAAGAGGAACTACTGGG
>VUQG01040837.1:0-25681 GCA_015106755.1 Etia nguti
TATAATTAAAAATAAAAAAAAAAAAAAAAAAAAAAAAAAAAAAGACTTGAAATATTTAATTGGTCTAAAAAAGTGATGGGTTATTAATTTTTATTAGGAGGCCATATGATAAACTGGGACTGTTGTGAAGGGCTGCACTGATAAGCTGAACTAATATCTGCTTAAAATTAAGTTCACTGGTGCAGCCCTCCACAACAGTCCGAGTTTATCATATGGCCTCCTAATAAAAATGAATAACCCATCGCTGCTTTGGACCGATTAAATATTTCAAGTCTTTTGTCATTCGTTTTAATAGACTTATGATTTGAAATAAACCACTGGTTATACTGTAAAGACACACCTATGATAAAACTAGGTTTCAGAGGAGAAATATTTGACCCTTGTGCAGTGTCTACATGCAGTGGCACCGTGCCATTATTACTTATGAGTACATTAGAGGGACTGGAGAACAGGTATTACATTTTCCATTTTGACTCATTTCTAATTCACAGTCTGATAATGCATTGTTCCATTCTTTATATGATTACATCCTTCATAACACAGTGAGTTTCCCTAAGCTTTTCCCCAAGTAATAACAAAAGCAAGAGACCATATGAAAATGCCACAATAACAAAGGATGTGGGAACAAAATACCTGGCAGCACAGAAGAGGTTCATCAAAAAAGAGAGATGGGAGAGAAGTTGGCTGTCTGTCACCTGGCAAAAAGAGAAGGCGATTTAATAACTCTGAACAAAGCCATTCCCTCTAGCAAGTCAAACCTTTAATTACAAAACATGATGTGAGACCAAGGCCACCCCATATTGCCTTGGTAACCTTGATACAAATCATATAAAGCAAATGAAGCATTTAAAAAGGGAAAAAGAGAAGAAATAGCTTTGTAGCGCAACTCGCAGACAGAGAAACCAAGAGACAGGCAATGGAGAAGAGTGAAGCCGGGAGAGAGACGGTGAGCTGCTCCAGAAGCAGGCATATGAAAATTGATGGACTCTGAGGAAGCAATTGATAGTTAGAGGACAGGAAGCAGGCTGTAAGGCAATTATCACTATCTCTGCCATTTGATTTAGGACCGTCTGAGTGTGTAATACTGTGAATTAATCACATCCAAGGGAGATATATCAAGAGCCCATTTTGGCCTTAAATTCCAATGATTCTTTTCCATTACTGGAAAATGTAGTTTAGAGATGTTCTAATTAGCGCACGATATGAATTTCCACTCATGCAGGGTACAAATGTTATGCATGTGAGCACGTAGGCAGACGAGAGACAGAAGGATGTGCCTGATGAGATAGTTCCCTCATATGAATGCACGATGTACAAGGCAGCTTAATCATCATAAACCAAAGCTACTGACAAATAACAAAAGGACGATGCGATGCAAACCCACACAAACTTATGTGGGAAAAAAAAACTGGAATACAGACATATGTAAATAAATACAAGTGTAAACACCCGAGAGACTGAATCCACACATACAGAACATACATATGCATATATAAACCATAATGCGCCACCCACATCCAATCTTAGCAGGAAGCCGCTCCAGCCGTTGCTCCCAGATGAACAGTTGCATGTAAGACATTAGATTTACTCGTGTAATATTATTCTTAGTCTATTAAGCAAATGTTTGCAGCAATAATTAAGTTTTATTCATTTTCGCAGAAGGTTTAATTCAACAAAAGGAGGTAGCATAGACTGTTGTTCAGTAATCCTGGCTGCAGATGGCCTGTAATGAGTTTTGTGTTTCATTACAATAGTGGGTATCACTATCTATAAAAATTATTCCCAAAAAAAAGAAAGAAAGAAAAACTTGCCTTGATGGATTTCATTTTAAAGTGGAGTTATACGTCCATGATGTAAATAGATATGCAGACCATTTGTGCCCCCTAATGGAAAGACTTATTTTTGTTGTGTAATGAAAATAACAAAACAATTCTTAAAAGATTTTGGGGTTTTTTCTTATATGTTTTCCAGCTAGATACCATTCAGAGCTCTGTGTCCAATATGAAAGTTATTGTGTGCTACTTTGATTTGCCTGTACCCTGGACAGATGAGAAAAACCACCTGTTTTATATTATTGCCATATTTCTACCACAGTATGTTATGTATTAGCCTAAAAAGCTACTATATATTGTCTCATAATAGTTTTTCTTGATCCTGCTAACAGTTTTTGATCAGCTAATTCCCATTCAGCATTACTTTGGTCTTCATGCATTTATTACATTTATTATAAAAGAGCCATTTTAAGTTAAGGGAGGGTTTTTTTGTTTGTTTTTCCACAGTCTTTACCATATACCTTCATGTGGACAATTCTGTCTATTTTAAGGTTATAGGGATGAAAAGTATTCTCAGGAGAAAGAAACCTACTGTGAACCATGGTATACACAACATTTGCTTTTTTTTTGTTACCTCAGAATACATCCTCAGGGTTCCTTTTTACCTAACATGAGACAAGTCTGTATGCTGTAGGGCTACTGCTGCTGTCATATGGCTACTCTCACCAAACGACAAGGCTGCCCTCTGCTGGTGATAGAACATTAAACAATAGCAGGTACAGTGTGTCTGAGAAATGACTCCATTCTTGAGCATGTGTCTTTACTGCATGTTATTTACTTTTACAGTCTCAACAGCTGTAGTTCAGATTCATTACACTTCCTATGTTATTCAAAGATTCAAAGCGTCATATGTACAAGAAGAAAAAGCATTTCTCTGTGCAATGAAATTCTTTCTTTGCTGCCACACACAAATGCCGGTTAGGTTAAGGGTTGACAAAAAGTCATATATACACAAATAAAACAAGATAAAAATACAAATAATACAAATAAATAAGTGAAGATAAAATGTAAGTGTGAGGTAGATGTATGTGCACAGGAGCTATGAGTTTAATATGCAAGATGACCTGATATGCAAAAATTACTGTTAAGATAGGTCAGCTGTTCAGGAGTCTGATAGCAGTGGGGAAGAAGGAGTTGTTGAGTCGGGATGTTCTAGATTTCACACTTGTGAGTGAGCAGTCTATGTTGGGGGTGTGTGGAGTCTTTGAGAAATGCTTTTTCTTCTTGTACATATGACAATAAACGCTTTGAATCTTTGAATGTTATATTATCATAGTGTATTCTGGTGAAATACACTACATTTGCTTTCAGTAGAATTACATGTACTCTTACTGTCCACTTCATTAGTTACATCTTGTTAGTACTGCTCTCGACCTCCTCTTTTACCTTCAGAACTGCTGTAATTCATCATGGCACAGATTCAACAAGGTGCTGGAAATATTCATCACAGATTTTGGTCCACGTTGGCATGAAAACGTCACACAGTTGCTGCAGATTTGTCATCTGCACATCCATGATGGAAATCTCCTGTTCCACCATGTCCTAAGGGTTCCCTGTTGGATTGAGATCTAGAGGCCAGTTGAGTACAGTGAACTCATTATCATCTTAAAGAAACCAGTTTGAGATGATTTCTGCCTTGTGACTTCGTGCCTTTAACCTGCTGGAAGCAGCTATTAGAAGTGATCATAAAAGGATGGACATAGCCAGCAACAATAGTCAGAGAGGTTCTGGCTTTTTAACAATACTCAGCTGTTTGCCAGGAAAATATCCCCCATGCCATTACACTGTCATCACCAGCCAACCAACTGTTAAATACAAGGCAGGATGCATTCACGCTTTCATCTTTAGGCCAAATTCACCATCAGTACCTGTAGTCCAATCAGAAATCAAGACTCCAGAACCAGGCCATGTTTTTTCAGTCTTTTGTTGTCCAATATTTGGTGAACTAATGCAAACTTTAGCCTCAGCTTCTAGTTTCTGCTGCTGTAGACCATCTGCTTTGGGGTTGAACATGCTTTGCTGCATACCTTGGTGGTAACAAGTGGTTATTTGGGTTACTTATCCTTTATACCATCTCAAAACAATCTGTGCATTCTCATCTGACCTCTCACTGGATAGTTTCTCTTTTCTGGATCATTCTCTGTAAAACCCTACAGATGGCTGTGCGTGAAAATCCCAGCAGATCAGCATTTTCAGAAATACTCAAACCAACCAGCCAGCCATGCTACATTCAGAGTCACGCAAATCACCTTTCGTCACCATTCTGATGCGTGTTCGAATTTCAGCAGGTCGTCTTCACAACTCCTACATGTGAAATGGTGAATTGCTGCCATGTGATTGGCCAGTTATCAATATCTGGCATGGCTGTGAGTGTATACTCACAAAGATCTTAATTCTACAAATGAAAATAGGAACTCGAGCTAGTTTCTCTCCTGGGTCATGTTACAGAAAGTAACAACCTTGCAATATTTCCATGAGTGAGTGAGTGAAAAACAATTTTCAGTCATTTATGATCCTTAAAAATATTTAAATCAAATGTTTGAAATTAAATTTGGCAGGTAAAATTCAGACGTGACCTCGAACATGTTCACACGGCTTCTTTCCAAAGGAAAATGTTTTACAGCTGTTGCAGAGTTGGCAAACTGAATATTTCAGTTTTCTTACTCCCATATATTTATATCAGAATCAGTACAAACAACATAGGAGAATTTCTGAAGGTACCGTAACACTTTATTTTCTTAAATACAACAGAATATTAGTACAGTCAGTTACACGTATTTTTAGAGGCAGAAGACATTCTCGTCCCTTTCACCCTACTTTTCTGAACGGGATAAAGGGATACCCTCAGTAGTATCAGAGGCTACGTTTGTACATACACACACCCACACACACACACACACACCCTTGCATGGAGTGCTGGCCTTATTCCAGTTAAGATCTCCGGTTTAATCGGCACGTATCGCAGACAGCCTGTGACAGAGTTACTTTGTTGCCGCAAATAATCAGTCAAGCAAAGAAATACTTGTTACTTTGCAACTATTCCCCTGCAGTTTCAAGAAAGTTAAATTCTCTCTAACACAAAGGAAAGACATCATAATCTCCTAAGTAGTTGTTTTGGTCCCTTTGATGGTCACAACAACACCCTTATGTTACAGACAGGGCTGGTGAGAGATTTCAGAGACATCGTTTGCCAATTAGATATTATTAGCTCATAATGGATCATTTCAGTGAAGCATTAGATTGTAGACTGTGTGTGGAAAATCTATTTTATACACAAGAGCTTCACAACACAATTTCTCTCAGCAGGAGTACAGACTTAACCACGTTATTCTGATTTATGACATTTGAGGAGAAAACCAGAATAACCGCATTATCAGCCTCCATGCATGTAAACACAGCCAGTGCTGTCAGCTACAATATATATATATATATATAAATATATACAGTGTGGATTTAGACAGTGCATGATGAGACCAGTTAGAAGGTTTATAATCAGGAGAATTATGGTTAAATCTCCACTCAAATCGATGTCTTGCATTCTGTCTGTTCATTCATCTTTCAGTAAAGCCATCCCTGAAGCAATAACAGATTCATTGGCACATTAAAGCACCGTCATGAACAAGGAGCGCAGTCATTAATATAGATCATTTCTGGCATTTGAGATTTTGGGAGATAAAAATCCAAGCGGCGTTATCACAGAAGCCATATTTGTGAGATATTTTTATAAGAACTGCCATTAACCAAAGAGATAAACCAGAGGACTCTTCAGAGTGCGGCAGTAATTACAATATTCATACCCATTACAGTCTGATGGGCAGGAGGACACAAAACACGCTCTGAAAGGAAGCAGCAAAA
The DNA here is from genome assembly GCA_015106755.1 of Etia nguti. Classification (NCBI taxonomy): domain Eukaryota; kingdom Metazoa; phylum Chordata; class Actinopteri; order Cichliformes; family Cichlidae; genus Etia; species Etia nguti. Next base: position 5,688 of record VUQG01040837.1, read on the forward strand.
GAGTAATGTGCTGTATTCCACCAGAAAAATATTGTGCATTCAGTTCTGAATGCCATCAGGTGGGGAGAAAATGGGATGCAAAGAAAATTTCAAGAGAAATATGGCTATTTACAGGGTAAGAAAGAAGTGCAAGGCAAAGCTTTCATAGACATTCACACACTTATTATCCACGGTATATACCAAAAGACATGCGTAGAGGCACATACATATTCATCATACAAAAAAAAAAAAAACATACTAAAAGCAGGTCAGACGCAGCTTTTTCCTTTTTCCACAACTCAAATCTGATCAACCAACAATGAAAATGAATCACGCAAAGCACTGACATCACGGGATGTGAAAAGGCAAAAGCTGAAGTTCCAGCCCTTTGAATTAAAAAAAAGAGAAAGATTAACATTGTCACAACAACAAGGAGACATCAGTAATCTTACGCTCATCTTTTAACCAGTGTAGAGTGCCAGCCTCGTTTTCAACAGAATGTCATCGAATCCAAAGAAAAGTGTCTGCTTTTCATAAGGAGGTAAAATATTTGGTTTTCAAATTGGGTTTCGACCTTTGTTGACTATGTTGAAACATTAGCGTGGCCTAGTGTTAGTGCCTTGGGAAATGGAAAAATAACCCCTGCTTTGATATCTAAACCTAACCAAAACCCAAAGACACACAAAAGAATAATGTTGTATGCCAGAAGGTACATCGAGAAAAGCACCAGTGTAAAACTTAACAGGAGCTAAATGTTAGTCTGAAGGACAATAAATATTAAATTCAAATGCTACAATTTGATTAAGACAGTCAGATTTTTTCCAAATACAATTAAGAAGGCAACTGAAGAAACTAGCCTCTCAATTTTTTTGCTAATCTGTGCACAAAGACTTTTTTTCTTTTGTAAAGTAAAACATTCCTCCAGACCGTCTAGAAAAAAAAGAAATAAATAAAGAGAAGTTAGGATGTAAGGGCTTGTTGCAGGGTCTGCATTGCTACAGATGAGCTGCAAGAGCCCCCCTTTAAGTCACAACAACACAGCCTTAGTCAATATTTAGTTCACTGTTGTTTGGCAGAACACAGAGAAGAAATAATCAGAAGTCACTATCACAAGCTGATAACTTTCATTGACAAAAACATTTAAGTTATTTTAAAACAGTCACTATAGAGTAAAATAAATTAGACTTTTTTTTTTTTTTTAATAGTCTAAATTCTCACTCTTCCTTCTCGTGGAGAGAGGCCCGCACGCGCTGGCGCACGTAAAACGCAGTGAGGGCGCTGCAGCAGGCAGTGAAGATGAAGAGCGCCACGGCGTCGTGCGCGAGATCCCCGTGAAGACGCTCGTAGAAGGGGCGGCGCACTGTGAAGTCTGTTCGCAGCGCTTCGATCTGCACTAGAGTGCACACCACCACAAACACGTGAAAGATCTGGTGGCCCTGCCCAATGAAGTCACACTTCCCAGGGAACAAGCTCTCTGGGTGAGGGCAGCAGAAGAAATAGGCGCTGATAAAGAAAAAGAGCACATGGTAGAAGTGGTAGGTCACAATCGGGTCAGAGCAGCCCTCCTGGTAGCACCTGTAAATGCGATGGACTACGGGGCTGATGTCTAAGCAGTAAGCCAAGGCTGAGGGCACCACTTGAAAGAGCTTGAGGACCAGCTTGGGCAGCTCGGGACTGGCGTATTTGCCATAGCAGCAGCCGAAGCACGTGAGCCAAGCCAGGAATGCCGCAGCGGGCAAAAAGAACCCTTGCACAGTAGTGTGCAACTCTTTCTCTATAGCGTAGTAGTAGTGTGCCAGAGCGCTCCCGTACTGGTAAACGGCAACCCCCACGTAGTCGAGGAAGTAGAAGGTGTAGTAGGAGAGCTCCGACTTGGCAGAGAGGAGATGAGCGAGAGCACTGAATGAGAGGTAGGTGAAAGCTGCCAGGAGCACGATGAAGAGGGGCTGAGCGTGAGGATCTCGCAAGAAGTCCACCGTCTCCGAGATCTCCTGCCACTTCACCAAGATGATGAGGGCAGCCAGCAGATGGGTCCACACGTTGAGGGTCTCGTTGTGCCTTTGGAAGAGGGTGAGAAAGTAGTAACGCCAGCTCAGGTCCGGCTGTCTGTAACCCGTGAGGATGTGGCGCTCGCGGAACACCCAGGGAACATCGGACAGCTTTACGGTGCAAGGCAGGGTTGGAAAGGCCGACTCCAGCAGCTGAGGGATCTGCCGCAGCTGCTGCACGTTGATAAACAGGCGACCGATCTGTTCCATCACCACCGTTGCCATGGCGAACTGTAGACCACAGAGGAGGGTTAGTCAATAGCTGGCTTTGAGCCACACTTGTGTCAACATGTATGAACACATTTATGAACTCTACTGCGTGTTTGTTCCTGCAATACTACTGATATCACAAAGCAAATCTGAGCAGCAGTCATTGGATCACTGAGCAGAATGACACCCAAAAACAACACAGGTTATGATTTTAGGCGATTTTGTTTTTTTAATTGTCACACAGTTCACCGGGGGCACTTGAGAACTTGACATCTTTTTTCATTTTTCACTGCTTTTATTATTTAAAAACAATCAACAGATTGACTGATTATAAAAGTCATTATCACACGCAACACAAAATTGGGGTTACACCCAGTTAAATGAAAAATAATCAACTAAATTAATTGATTTAACCCACTGAATTTTTTGGCCACCAGGGGGCAGTTAAACTATGTGACAGCTTGACTTAATGTTACATCTGTCACATGTCAAACATCAGAAACATTTCCGACTTCTTGGCAGCTAATTACGCAACTGTGTTTCTTCTGTTAGATGCCCTGCTGGTGGTGTGCAGTGGGTTTATCTTAAAAAGCTTTCTGCTGAAAATAACACGGCCTCCTCCGGCTAAAAGTGGGGTTGATAAGAGTCTAGATATAAACAGTAGTGATCTATAAATCAGTAGTTTAAAATGCTCCAAAAAAGATGACCAACTAGTTGATATTGTCTGCAGAGAGAAACAGTTAAAGCTCCCCCACAGCCTTACTGATCCACTGTTGGTAACAAAAAAAATACGGCTCAGCACAGCTTTAAGCGTTTCCCTTCGGAAATTAAATTAAATTTTATTTATATAGTGCCAAATCACAACAGCAGATGCCTCAAGGTACTTTATATTGTAAGGTTAAGACTCTACAGTAATACAGAGAAAACCCCAGCAATCAAACGTCCCCCTTCAAGCAAGCACTTTGTGACAGTGGGAAGAAAAAACTCCCTTTTAACAGGAAGAAACCTCAGGCAGAACCAGGCTCAGGGAGTTGAAGCCATCTGCTGAGACCAAAGCTAACTTATCCAAAATTTAATAAGCTGATTTGTGTGTCTGAAAGTGTCCCGAAGCCTCTACGCTCCACTCACCATAATACATCACTTTGAAGGATGGATGCACACCATGGGACCTCAGGTGCAATAAAGCTCTCACCTCAGCTGCCTGTAAGCTCATAAATTCTACACTGATTGAAAATGGGGAGAAATTGCTTCCCAAAAAGTGCAGCACTTGACACAGAATGAATGTTTCCTACTCGGCTAAGTTAAAAAATGCACGATGGATTTGAAAATGGGGTTTCATCTAAAAGACCTGCAGCTGAAAAGGTGTTGCTATTGAAATAAAAAGTAGTAATGGGTAAAGCAAACTGACGAGGGTAATCTACCTACAGAGTGCTACACAGTTATCCAAAAAGACACCGATACCACAGTATAACTAGTTAGTAGAAAGCATGATCTGTGCCTACTTAGCAGCTAAACTACCACACAGTAGTTTACATCTGAATGTTTAGTTTCTCCTTTTCAAATAAAGCTCAGTTTGGAGCACGATGCGGGAAAATACAAAGTTTCTATAAATCTTCCTGTCAAATTAACTCTCTGTGGTCTGTTGGGCCAGTTAAATCAGATTTAGTAAGCTACGCGCAGAATGCTAAATCACATGTGCGTACTTAAGGGACCCCTATAGTGAGAAAAGGTCATTCAATTCATCAACACTTCTTTTGATTAACATTTGGTCACTCCAGGCCTCGGAGAAGGGACTAGGAAAGGTAGAGAGCTGAGGTAGCAGCGTTGCAGAGATCATTCTGTGTGGGATGAACAAGGGCCGGCGATCAGGAGGGAAGGCGTGGAGTGATGAATGAGGGGGGGATTACGTAACATAACCCCATCCGACGTCCACACCCTCCGCTTCAAACAAGGTTTGCGATGCGTTGAAATATTTATGGGTGAAGTAAAAATTCTCGAAAATACTGAAGAAGCGCGCTAATGTGTTTGTGTGTGTGTGTGTGCCCCCCCGCGCGCACGAGAGCTAGTGGGTATTAAACACGGGCCTTTACGGGCCTGATGCAGCCAATTCCCCCCGAGCAGACCTGCACCTGATCGCCATCGGTCTGCTTTAAACTTGACACCCAGTGGCCGGGATGAATTTGCATTTACCTCTCCACCGACCATCGTCTCGTCTCGATTCCCCGTGGACACCACATAGCTCTGCAGTGAGGCATAAGTGCTGAATGAGCCCGAGAAATGCCGCTGCACGCTGATAGAAAATGACAGGGCTTTGCGTTCGAGGCGCATCCCTCCACTGATGCAACGAATGTTCTAGATAATTCATAGACTGAGGCTAATGGCAAAATAAATACACATACCTGTTCGACGGGAGAATCAATCCAAAGCCGAAGATACAGGAGAGGATGGACGAGTTAGAGCCGTGGAAAACATGGATAACATTATTTGACGGCGGTGAACATGCAGCGGAGAAACGTGACGGGAGCGGCGCCTGGCGGCTCTCACGGCTCAGTAGCTGGGAGGGAGGACATCGCTTTGTGAACGGACGGATGTTCTAGCCAATCAGCAAACACAAGGCTCCTCGTGCAAATCCATTCGACCAATGATAGCTAACCCCCGGCAAACGAGCCCACTCCCCTACAGAAAATCCTCCACTGTCATATGTATATATAAGAGCTTTAAACGTCCAGCCGCCGTTAGTTAACGTCACCGTTAGCTAAGTGTTATGACCTGTTCTAAAATAGTTTGAAATTTATGTTAATAAGATGTTCAGATATTAATATATTTTGGTATTCATCAGTCTAATGAGCGTTTCATTGTTCCAGCACCACAAAACTGTCCAGTGCTGTATTTCCCCTCTTGTTTACACAGACTCACCTGTATGTAGTTTACCCTCTGCGGGTACAGGCTGATAAATCTTTTCAGTAGCTCTAATAAAGATTTAAAAGTTAAGAGAGGCAACCGGCCTGTCACCATTTGTGCAAATGAGTTGCACAGCTGCCAAACAGTTCTTCCTGTGTACTGTGACAAAGCACTAAAACACGATATCGTGAAGCCCATAAAAACTGGACGGCACTGCTTCTTCAGTGTCTCAGCTTCAGAGGTACCTTTCATAACACAGTGCCGACTCCACTGGGTCTAATTTGCTTATCAAAACAGAGAATTTCCCTGCTTCTTGGTTGGAGTCAGATTAAGTTTAAAGCCTATAGTCTTTCCATTGTTTAGCATTCTGTAACAAAGCTTCATTTAACTGCAGCAATTCTGAAAGATCTCCTGAGCCAACCACCCTACTCCGTCTATATTCCAAGATGGATTTAAGAGGCGTGCCTAAAACAGAAAAAATAATACTAATGTGTTGGTCTTCTGGGTATTTATCCTCTGTATCTTAATGTCAGCTCTGGGGACCATGAGCTGAACACACATCTTTGTGTAGCAAGAAAAAGTCAGTCCAGCAATCCAGAGAAATCCAGAAAATACTGAGAAACGATTCTTGAAGTCAGGCCAGCTTTTGTCCCCTGTGTGGTCAGACAGGCAAGGAGCAGTGCACTATAGGGCATAGTTCCAGGCTGATGAGTTCAGCTGTTTCTTCCAAACACATGACAAAGAGGGACTGTACAGAACTGCACGCGAGGGGAACAATACAAGACTCCAACACAAACACTTTTATATAAACATTTTTACTGTATACGGTGAACACAGAGTATTAAACTTCCAATGAAAACCTGTAACACATGGCAGCATGGTGGTGCAGTGTTCAGCATTGTTGCCTCGCAGGCGAAGGTCCTGAGTTCAATTCCACCATCTGGATGGGGTCTTTTTGTGTGGAGATTGCATGTTCTCCGTCTGTTTCCCACAGTACAGAGACATGCACTTAGTGGTGTTAAGTTAATTGATGATTCTTAGGGCAATTTAGAATGTGATCTGAATGGTAAATAGTTTATCATATGTTAAGATGCTTAGGATGGTACTGTTTCAGGTGTAGTTCTCAAAAATAGTAGCATTTATACTGTTTATTGGATTTTAGCTTGGTAAGATTTTTCTTCTTATTATGTTCTTTTTCTTTTAATATCTTATAAATATTTTAGATAAAGATATTTTATATCTTTCTGTTAGATGACAGTTGCATGGTTGCACGCTTAGGATTTAGAAAAGGTCTTGCACCGACTGGCATAAAGGATATGTAAAAGATAAGGGTTGTGAAGGATTAGGATGAAAATATACTGACAAGCAAAAGGATCGAGAGACTGAAAGGAGTGCTCTGAAGCAAAGAAGGGGAGAGAAAGAAAAGGTTGGATCGTGTGGAGACTGTAGATCAGAAAGTTCATGAGGATGAAAGGCATGAGGATTTTTATGAGGGATGGCTGTTAAAGTTTCCAACAATGTTTAACACAATGTGTGTGTGAGTAGAGAAGAAGCTTGTTAATGCTAAAGTAACAAAAACCAAATAAATCCATGTAGCAATGAAGTCATGGTAAATATTAGGGGAAGCTAGGTTAAGAAGAGATCTGATGATTAATGAGTAGCAAAACAAACACCACAGATGTGATGTTTAATACGAGGTCTGAAGGATTCTGTTTGTATTTGCAGACAGATAATGAGGAACTGCATAGAAGTAGAAGTGTGGTGCTGTATGAGGAAGTTAAGAGAGACAGAGATGTGAGAGTGATTGGTGAGGGAAGAGAGACGGTACTGAGGTGTGCTGTAGAAGTGACAGATAATTTCAAGGTGGAGGTGGGATTACACACAGAGTCGACGCTCAGCCCTTTCCTTGAAGAACATGCTGGCCGACAAGAGCGTCTGAGGACTATACTGTTTGCAGATGACATTGTGATCTGCACTGAGAGTACAGAGCAAGTCAGGAAGATCCTGGAGAGTATACGCTCTGGAAAAAATCAAATGCAAGTCAGGACAGTCAGGAGTGGGACAGAATATATGTGCATGAATGAGAGAGAGGACAGCGGACTGGACAGGTGACAGGATTGGTTAGCTGAGGTGGCAACGGTGGAGAACTTGAGGGGTCAAGTGCGCCAAGGGGCTAATGCGTGAACGAGAGATGAGAGGTACGGTGGAGTGCATGTGTCAGAAATGATTTACCACAGATGGGCATAACAGCAAGAGTGAACACAAAGGTTTACACGATGGTAGTGAGAGCAGCTACCATGTTAATTGGGCTGGAAATGGTGACAGTAATGAAAAGACAGGACACTAAAGGATGGTGGTGGTGAAGGAGGATACGCAGGTAGCTGGTGTGGTGCATAAAGATTAAAAGGACAGGAAAAGAGAAATGTGTGGTTACTTCTAATGGGACAAACTGGAAGATGAAGAGCTGACGTAAGTTGGAAAAAAAAAAGGTTAATCCACCAGCCTGACTTTATGTAAGCCACTGTCATTGTGTAAATAATTCACACTGTGGATGATCTGTACAGATTATCATTATTTTAAATTTACACAGCACACAAGTCTAATATCTATGAAGCTAGACCACTGCAAATCATTAAATTATTAAGAGAGACACTATAATTTATTCTACAGAAGAAAATTTATTTTACTGTTCAATTACATTCTGTAAATAAACAAGCAATAAACAGAGAATGCATTGTATTTCACAATGTGAATAAGATTCCAAAAAGAAAAAAAAATGGGGGAAAATAGGAAAAAAACATCCTAATATACCAATTAAGGGAATAAAATATGTTATACACCAAAACTTGAAGCTCTTAACACTCGAAAACCTTAATAACCAAACATGTCAAGCAGGTCACTGAACACAATCAACATTTACCCAGTGCCACTTGGCACTGAGTGGCATCTCCATCTTGGGCGACAGGTTACACCACTGACTGCAAGTCTGTGCAAGTTGAAGCAAGGGTAAACAAACCCGTAAATCTGACGAGAACTTTACGTCCTTACACAAAGCAGAAGATGTGGCATGCAGGCGCTACCTTACATCGGCCTTACAACCTACAGATGGAGATATGCTTAACTGTGTTTCATTGTTCTGGTAACAGTGACAATAAAGATCTATCTATCTATGTAAAAAAAAAACATTGAATAATTATAAGCCTCTAAAATCTTACATAATTTTTTTCAGATCCAATGGCTAAGACAACATTTGACACTCCCTGAGCTCATCTCCAGCACAAGAATGCTACTTTATGACATTCTCTACACATCACTGCATTTAAAATTGCATTATATGTAAAGGTGCTTGGATATATCAATTTTATTCTTTGGCATTTTGACCACTTTAAGAATTATTGCTGTTTTATTCAGAGAGTTTTACATAATTCACAGATATTACATCATTAAAAAGAAATAGAGCAATATTTTAAGACACTGGCTAGCATTTCATGATATGACATCAACAAATGTGGGACTAATCCCCGAGCTAAAAGTTGAGGCATCAGGGTGCTCTGGGCTGTTTGTTTCAGCGAGTTTATTTCTACTGTTCCACCTGGGTGGTATGAAGAAAATGGATTTGGTGTTCTCCAGCAGCTTTGACTCCAAGTACAACAATGCACTTCAGTCACATTTTGATACTTTGATTTAAAATCCACTGTGGTGGATGTTGCCCAGAGGCGGAACTTAAAAAATCTGTAGTGTCTTTGTCCAACAAATTATGGACCTTCATTATGAGATTTTTGTTGGCAGCAATCTACATAAGTTAGAGACCAGCACATGCAGAGAATACATCCTTTCATCTGTGCTAAAAAGCATTTCTAGTGACAAAGCTTTGTCATGTTTTCCAAGACAACAAGATATATCTGATGATCCATGTGGAAAATGCCTCGTTGATATAAAGTATTATTTGTTTCACGTCTTGTATCAAATTATTTTTTATTTAGAAAGTCAAGGCTTTATTGAGCTGTGATAAACACATCAGTGGTGTGAGACAGTGCCTTTCATTCAGAAAATATCTTCTAAAAGAGATGTTTTTGATCAAGTTCAGAGGCTACTGGTAACTTAGTATAGCAGAAGCTTGCGTAATATCAAGATATCAAGAAAATACATTAATGTTTAAGTCTTAGCTGTGATCATACCTGCACAACTACAAGGCAGGAATTTGGCTTATGACCCTGTAAATAAAACTCCTTGACTCTAACATCGCTATCAGTTTGCAGTCTCATTGTTAGCTTGAGTTTGCAACCAGTTCAATTGGTGAGATTTCACTCCACTTTTTTCCATTCACACTGGCCAGAAGGGTCAAAACAGCAAAAATGAGCAAAACCCTTTAAATGTAAAACTGTCAGCAGGTGTCAGAGGAGTCCTAAAACCATACAGCATGAAGCTGTAATAACATTTTCATTATAATTAGAAGATCAATCACTACAGTACAAAAAAGTTGAAAAAGGATAAAAACTTTAATGGTGTAACAATGGGATTGTACTGCACAGTCTACAATTTACATCCAGCATTACCAACAGTTTACAACAGCACGTGACGTATTTTAACATTAAGAAGTAGAAGGACCAATTTATTACCAGCAAATGCCTCTTTAAAGAAGGTATTATATAACCAGCTGCCAAAGAGAAATCTACAGCAGAAAAGTGAGACTACATCCTGACTCAATCTAACCAACTTAATCAGAACAGCATAATCCGAACAAAAAAGAACACAAAACTGCGTTTAAACGTCAGTCATAAAAATACAGCTTATCTTTGGAGGTGTGAAAACTGCATTAGAGATAAAAAGGGGATTAATTCTCTCGTTCTTTCATTGCCTCCTTGTTCTTTCTCACTTCTTCAAGCTTCTTGTCCTGTTAAAAAAGAAGAAGAAACACAACATTATTATTATTATTTTTAATATTACACGAGTATGTTGGTGCACCACAGAGAGCCTACCTTCTCCTTAAACTTCTCATTGAGGGCTGCCAACCTGGCAGTGCGGTTCTCTTTGTTCGCCTCCATCTTCTGATTCAGTTTCTCCTGGGCCAGCTTGCTAAAGTTGCAGCTTTCCTCGATGGCCTTCTGGATGACCTCCTTCTCGTGCTCTCGCTTCTCAGCAAGATGTTTCAGCACTTCAGCTTCGTGGCTCTGACAGACAGACAAAACATGACTGTTGCACGTTACAGACTTCTAAACACACAGGCTACACTTCTTTCCTTGTGTCTGCTAATAAAGCCTGCTGTTAATCTAGATACCCTGCGTCTTTCCTCAGCAGCATCCAGTTTCCTCTTAATCTCATCCAGTGAAGTTTCCTTTTTCTTCAACGGGGACAACGGAAAATCCACCTTAGCGTCTGGGGTCGAGGGGCTTAGGATGACCTCAAACGCTTGACCCGATGCACGCTTATTCAGCTCTTTCACTTGGATGTCTGTAAAACAGGAAACACCAGAGTTGCCAGAAGGAAAGATGGAGGTGCAGGGTAACACTGAACTTCAAATATCAGCTGCAGTTCCTGTTTAGTTAACACTAACACCACAGAGCAACACACTGTAAAATGTAAAAGCATTAAGGTATAAAAGCTGCTACAACAGAGCAAACCATTGCACACAATTTATACCGACCTCCAGAACTTGCCATTTTATCAGAAGTGCTGCCTTTAATGCCACTGTAAGAAGATAAAAAAAAAAAAAATCAATATTAATTGGTATCAACTGGAAGAGCATCAATGACACTTTAAAGCAGGGGTGGACAATTCCAGGCCTCGAGGGCCGGTGTCCTGCAGGTTTTAGATCTCCCCCTTGGTCAACACACCTGAATCTAATGATTAGTTAATTACCAGGCCTCTGGAGAACTTCAAGACATGTTAAGGAAGTAATTTAGCCATTTGGATCAGCTGTGTTGGATAAAGGACACATCTAAAACCTGCAGGACACCGGCCCTCGAGGCCTGGAGTTGCCCACCCCTGCTTTAAAGAATGCAGAACTTTTCAAGTACTTTTACAATGTATGGAGCCGATGGTAGCAGCTCCAGTTTTGATATTTCATTGTCAAGAATGTCTTTGGAAAAATACAAACACACACAGTGGATCATTATCAGTGTGGACTGTTCATCATTAGGTTTGTTTTTCTTTTCCATCTCCCAGGTGTAAACTTAAAATCTGTCAACTATGCCTGTGTTAATTAATTTATTTCCTTTTTAAAAAAGTGGGCTTGCTTGTGGATAAAATGAATCACCGCTTTCTCATGAACTCTAATTATACAACAGGCACCAACTGCATATTCAGTTATAAATAACGTTATATAATGCGTTAACTTACCAGTCACAACATGACTTTAATTTAATTGTCAAGCAAAACAAGTTGTGCACCTCTATGATGCCCCAGATACTGTCAGCACAATAGAGCATAGAGCATAGAGCAAAACTGTGTGAATAAGGCATGCTATAAGACCCCCGCCTGCCCACAGGTGGAGACTGCTGCTTTTATTTTTTATTTTTTTACAGGAACTTACATAAAAGGCGGGGGCGGAGCAAGACCTCTTCGAGACAGTGCAGTGAAAACAAAGACACAAAACTGCACTTGGAAAGTTGTCCTGAAAAAAATAATAAATAAAATAAAACGAAAACCCCAAGTTTACTAGCAAAACGTAACGACCGATAAACGTTGCATAATAACAATAACATCAAAAAAATGTTAATTAATTATTTTGCACTAACTCTGAAAGTATGGGCACATGTTAGCAGAACATTCTGTCGACTATACTTGTCAAAACATTTGAAATTAAATTTAAAAATCTATATTTTTCATCTGCTTTAATGCACTAAAAATCCATCCTTTCTGCACAGCGGCCATAGCAATTAACTCCATTAATAACTACTTCAGTGCTGTGAATCTGATCCCTAAACTTTTTTTTTTTTTTTATGTAAAAAACCCTCTTAAAAGTCTGCCAGCAGTGGTCTGAACGGCTGGTTAAACACATACATGAGACCATTGTTCTCACCGTCAAGTGCTTCAGCTTGAAGAGAAGACCTCGGCCACCTTATTCTTCCCTCTATTCAAACTGCTAACATCTGCACCTTGGCGCACAAAACCCACCGACCCCATACGTCACCAGTGAGGTTTGCATTCATTGGTCCGAGTTCACCAATCACAGCGAGCATTCGCAAGCGCGCGCGCCAGGAAAAGGAAGAGGTGAAAAAAAGTAACAGACACAAAAAAGCTGGCTCTGTGGGTAACCTAAAGCTGTCAGTTAAATGATTTATATGAACGGAATATGTCGTGATAAATGTGCAGCAAAGTAAATAAGAGTCTAAATAGAGCGAACGGATAAGTTCAAAGGGTACAGCTAAATAGGTGGTGTGGGTTTCGAGGTACAATAAAACAATAATAAGTTTAAATAAAATAACAAATTCTTTAATTGGCATACTCGTACTGAGGTCATTTTCTCATTTTAGGCTAAAAAAATTTCACTGATAGAAAGTAGTGTTGTGACTGCAGATCTTTGTATCAAGCCGTTACCAAGTAAATACAGGGCCAGTAGTGCCGATACCAATACTGATACTTTTAACTTATAAATGCAGCTTATGTAAGGGAGACCAGCGTGTTATGTCAAGATATTTTAATGGCCAATAAATCACTGTGATTTTTTAAAATTAGTTAACACAACAACAACAACAAAAACTCCTGTTAGCTTTTCTCATATTTTGAAACTGGGTTTTTACCCCACAGCTGTAAAAGGCTGATGGGGGTTATTGCTGGGTTATTGGGTAGATGGGGGGGACACCCAAGTTTTTGAATGCAATAATAATGCAATAACAAGGTCAGAGGTCATGTTATCTGAAAATCTTGTGAATGCGATAACTCAAGAAGGAAGTTACCTAGGATTTATATCATAGGTGCATAAACTTAAAATCTCAGACGAGTTCAAAGCTCAAGGCCGAGGCCAGAGGTCGGCTTTTCTGAAAATCACCTAGGATTTTCAAATTTATACCATAGGTGCATCTAATAGGAGGCTAAGGGGTAGCACTGGTGGCTACCAGTTTTCCAATACTACCAGTGTTTTGGAACACTTAAATTGTAAATGTGCCTGTTTCCAAAGCACTGGGTCAGCTTCTGTTGTTTAAATGTGCTATAGGCTATAAATAAAATAGACATGACAGTTAATACAAAAAGGTTCAGACAATTTTCACAGTGCACATGTTAGGTGTATTTTTCCACTTTCAAAAAATATGTTTTTCACATGATTCAGTGAACTACAAACTTAACTTGGAGGCTAGAAACAAAGTATCAATACTATCGTGCTGGTATTAATCTGATACCAATACCAGTGGTGGTATCGATACTATCGATATTTGAATTGATCCGCCCACCTCTAATAGAAAGTTGTTGAGGTGACAACATATGTTGAGCCCCCATATTGGGTTAAATAACAGTCATTGCTTGCATTAAAGTCATTATTTATATTTTGGGTCGGTTAACCCTGTGCTCTATCTATCCTGAGATAATGCGTAAAGCCCTCTGTATGTTTGATTTTGTCACTTTGGCAAAAATATCAAAAACTGATTAGTTGCTCAGGGATGCAAAGCATGAAATCAAATATAGTAATTCATTTTTGGAAAAACAGGCTATGGGCCATTTGAGAGGACCTATTTTTTCTGTCACTGTTAATGGTAGCTGAAAATAAATGGAGACTTTCATCGTAGCTCAAAAGAATATTAAAGTTCAAGGGTCATTTAACTAGTAATGGACTCATTTATGAACTATAAGGTATCTGCTGTTTCCAGACAACCTCACAGTGCTCTGCTCTTTTTCTGTCTTCAACCTCTGTGTCTAATATAGTAGTGTTATAACACAGCAAATGTATTCATTCATTTACTGTACCGCCTTCACATTCATTTGCATTTCATCTTCCAAGGCACAACAGCGAAACCTTTACGAAAACTGACATGAATGTTTTTCTGCTTTTTTGTCTGTTACAGCTCCCGCTTAAAAGAAAGACTAAAAGACTTTGGAGTGAGTGATGAAGGAGAAGTGATGGATGAGAGGGAAGTTGCAATCCTGGCAGCTGCTTCCTACGAAAAATAAAATAGAGAGACAGACATAAGTTGCCAACAAAGTGAGCCAGAACAAAGATGTCATTATAGAAGAGTAACAGGGGTAAGTTGCTATTCCCAGCAGCTGACAAAGGTTTTACACAGAGAAGTACCCAATCACCCGCCTGTGTTTTTAAAAGATGAAAATGAAGAGACTGATCCCTAATGGGAAACAGATCGCAGGTAGCGCATTAGGAGAATAAACATTCCGACACTTGATAGATTCGGTCTTAATGTCTGTTTTTATATTTTCTTGTGACGCTTTTAAAATAACTAAAATTACACCCCCCTCCTAGTCAATGGATACTACAGATATACCTTTTTCTTCATTGTTTATTAGCTCTCTCCAACTGTGATTTATCTTGTCAGGGGCTTGAAAAGTCCTTAAAAAAGACATCTTTGCAGCTATAAACATTCCTTTTAGTATAGATTTCAGAAACATATGTGTTAGATACATATGCTTGTATTTTTTTCATCCTAAACTAGCCGATAGATTTTTCACTACTTGTGCTATTTTATGCCTCTGTGTAAACTGTCTCCATCTATGAATGTGAAATGTCAATTGTAGCTTCGGACTTTACTTACATAATGGAATGTGTGTACACTGTACAAGAACAAGTGGGGATTATGTCACAGGAGCTTCTTTAGCTGAGAGAAAGTAGCTTAAACTCCTGGTTAATACTGCAACCTAGTGTTGGATATAGGAATTAACTTTTCGATAGTGTCAGGAGCAGTGCCAGTGCAGTGTGGCGATGCTATGAAAAGTGTCTTTAAACAAGCAATGCTTTTTATCCCTCACCTGTGAAAGACTGACGGGGTATTGTCGTTACCCCGCGGGCAGGCAGGCAGCGGGAAAACCTACGTTTTTGAATGCGATGACTAGAGAACGAGGCAACAAAGAGTCATGCTATAAGTGTAGTTTCACAGCTGAGGTCTCTGCAAGGTGATTTATTGGCTGTGTATTGTTACTATAAGTACATTTTTGAAAAGTATGTTTTTAATGTTCAGTGAGTTGAGAAATGTTTGACGTAGTTACTTAGAAAAAACCCCATCTTCCATTTCTCAGTAATCACACTTGTAAGAGATTTCATTAAGTTTTTGGCACTGATATTTTCCACGTTGCAGGTTATATTAAAAGGACTATTAATAACCCCATCCCTGTTGGCTCCCTACTGTGCTCATGAGCTAACAATACGACAACAGCAGGGACTTTAACAAGGCTTCTTCTGCCAGCACCTGACTGGCTCTCTTTTTTCATGTAATTTTAAACAGCAGATAGTGATCTCCTGCTGAGGGAGAGGACAGATGGTAGGTTTCAGAGTCCCTGTATTTACTGTCTGGTTCTGCTCTGCAAACTGTTTCTGGATTGGCAGGACTCTTCAAAATGCTTCAGACTATATATAAACTCTTCTTCTCATACTAAGAATCTATGATTTGGGTTTTTCATATAGAGAACATAGCGTAGTCTGTAGCTATGGGGTTGATCGGTGACGTTTGAAGGAGGCTTTTATTTTGGAAAAACTCTCCAGTAACTTCCGACTGTGACACATAGCAGCTTTTAACGGGTTAGTGAAGGAAAACGAAAGGCGTCGTAATATAAATACATAAGTTTCATCACATTTATGTGAAAATGGGGGCTTGCTTGGCTTTGTGCTCTTTAGCCAGCTGTGTAAGTATCGCATATGAATGTCTGTTTTAGATATTTCCGGAAGGCTTTTGTTTATTCTCCCACCGTTAGGTTAAACTAAGGATAACATTAGTAATTGGTGTCAGGTGAAGTGTTAGCTGTGACGTTAGGCATGTGATAGCTTCCACAAATGTGAGACCACTTATAACTAGCCGATAATTACTGTTACTTGGGAAATCTACCAATACTCGACGTTAAATTTAGGGAAGTTAGCGTAGCAAGCTAGTCAGAAGTGAACAGGCCATTTTCATCGCGTTGTTAATCAAATGGAAAGTTAGTGACGTTTGGTGTTTAAAGCTGACGAGTTACTGACACCAGATGTAAGGCATGTGATTTTGTTAGCTTTCATAGGAAAGCATCTCATTTTCAGACCGGCTAAACAAGTGCAGGGTGTTTTCAACCGTTTACATATGGCAACTAGGGTATTCTCGGTAAAGGTGGAGTGTTTTTCGTTGATGAAATAAAATACTTGGAGGGAACTCACGCTCTAATGTTTTTTTAATGTTTTTTTAATTTTTTATTTTTTTAATTAAGCATTTAAGTCCGAGCCGTGAGTTTTATATTACTTATATCTAAATATCTACCCTTGGAACTGCCATCTGCCATGTTTAATAATTTACCACCACACTAGTTCACATAACCTGTTTATGAGTGCCATCACACCTAAGCAGGTGATATTTATGTGGCTGTCTTCAGCTTCAACTCTCACTCTCTGTCTTTATCGCTCTCTCCTCCTACCCCTCCATCCCTGGCAGGCCTCATGTCTGTGTGGCTCAGCACCATGTCTTTTGTGTGGTTGCTGTCCCTCCTCAAATAACTCCACCATCACCCGCTTGGTTTTCTCCTTCTTTTTGCTGATGGGAACCTTTGTGTCCGTCATCATGATCCTTCCTGGAATGGAAACGCAGCTACGCAAGGTAAGATCTTTGTTCCTGTTGTCATATTTATGTATATAATGATATGCAATAGTATTTAACATACAACTACTAATAATATACACCATATAGTCATAATAATAATTGTAGTAATGCTCATAATAATAACAATAATAATAATAATAATAATACACAATGAGGTGTGGCTGGAAACCTAGGCGTCTGTAGGCCTAGATACCTGTTGGCACCCATCTGGCAACAACTGGTCCTGAGATTTGCTGTGATTGCTAAATCTCTGTTCCTGCAGATCTGGAGACCAGTCAGCAACCCCCTGGTAAAGATCAGTGGCTAGGGAAAAGTGTGTGTTTGGCCAGTGGTTGATGGTATGAAACTGGTCAGAAAGGGGTTTACGGTGCTTCACCAAAAACCTTCTTGTGTTTGCTTTGGTCGTCAGCAGATTGGCGAAGTCACCCATAGCTTGTGTGAAAGACGACTGTTCTGTACTCATCAACTGCTGCACAGTGGTAGTGAAACTGAAAAATGATGCAAACAGGAAAGACAGCACATTTGCCTTCAAAGGAAAAGTTTCTGGTTAGTGTCACACTTTTCAAGTTTCACCACAGCAGAAAAGTGTTTGCAGGCAAATCAGTGTTTTCCATGCAAACTACGGGCGACCGTGGCAATCTGGTAGCAAACAACACAGTCACAAGAAGGTTTTTGGTGCAGCACCCTCTTGGCGACTGATTTCACCTGGCAACACCCAGAAACTTCCAACAACCACTCAATAACCTGCTGGAAAATACACATCTTTTTTCTAGTGACTGGAGGTTGCCAGGTGGGTCAGCAACAAGTCTTTGGACTTATGTGACCAAAGCCTTACTCAAGCATACAAAATGATGCAGCTCTATCGTTGGATCGTTTTCTTGTAGCTACTTTACAATAAATTATTTAGAGATAAAGTTCTCATATCTCCATTCAAGAAATGTTACCTGAGAAGCCATGTACTGATTGTAGTGTACATAATTAGCTGCAACAACAGCTTTTACAGTGTTTTTTACAAACTAAAAAAATAGAAAATTTCATTGTATATTATGGAATAGGTGTTGGCGAATTAGAAAATGAACCATGATATTTCACTCATTATGAATCCCCCTCATCGAGCATTTAGCTAAACGCTAACCGTGGATTCACTATACAGTAGTAAGTGTGCCCTTTATTAGTGATTGTCTCCCTGTATGTTCTGCATTCAGTTTTGTCCTGACTTCTACTAAAATAAAGTAGCGCCTTTATTTAAAAGCCTGCATTCCTACAAGTGGCAGTACCTTTGTTAACTTTGGTTACTGCTGGACAGTATTCACAATAAGTTTTTCAAAATACAGTAACATTGTGTTTTTTGTAACAATTAAAGCTGGAAACAGTGATACTGTAAATCAGGACTTTTAATTCAGTACCTTTGAAAACCAGTAATAATTGAATTGCTATTTGATACATGGTTTACTTTTTTTTAGATAAGTTTAATTGCAAGCTTGTTTGATTTGACTTTCATCTGTTCCACAGATCCCAGGATTTTGCAAGGGCGGAACTTCAATACCTGGTATTGAAAACCAGGTCGACTGTAATGTCATCGTGGGGTACAAGTCTGTGTATCGAATGTGCTTTGCCATGACCTGCTTCTTCTTTCTTTTCTGTGTTATCATGATTCGTGTCCGTAGCAGTAAAGACCCACGTGCAGCTATTCAAAATGGGTGAGAACTTCTTTTTTTTTAATTGCAGAAGAAAGGGTTCAGGGAGGGTATGTGTACTACTTCTGTATTTCTTGTGTACTAATGGTAAGTTTGTAAATCTTCAGGTTCTGGTTCTTTAAGTTTCTGATCCTGGTCGGGATTACAGTGGGAGCCTTTTTCATCCCTGATGGGACATTTCACGATGGTATGAATATCTGTTTGCTGAATTACAAGAAACAGCAATTGTACTATATCCTTTCTTGAGAAATTATAATGAGAATATACACACACCTGTTCAGCAGATTGAGGATGCTATATCTTTTCCTTTTCATTTCACAGTGTGGTTTTACTTCGGATTGGTGGGATCCTTTATCTTCATTCTAATCCAACTCATTCTCCTCATTGACTTTGCCCACTCCTGGAACAAAGCCTGGGTAGAAAATGCTGAAAATGGGAACAAATGCTGGTTTGCAGGTAACGTATTCAAGAGTTTCGTGATAGACTCCACATTTGACTGTATTGACTTTTTAAAATAATGATGGCACACAAAATCTGATTTAGTATCGAGTTGTATTGGTATGCGACATTTCTGGCATTGACACAGGATGAAGCAGAGCTTCTCTGCTGCCTGAGTCAATTTCACCATTTTTCTTAAAATAATAATTCTGTTATACCATCATTAATGGAATTGTGTATTCATTTCAATTCCAGGGCTGCTGTCTTTCACTGTCCTCCACTATGCACTGGCTATTGCTGCTGTGGTGCTTTTCTACATTTACTATACAAAGCCAGATGACTGCACAGAGCACAAAGTCTTCATCAGCCTCAACCTTATCTTCTGCATCATCGTCTCCATTGTTTCCATCTTACCAAAGATACAGGTACAAACATGGAAAATGTATTGCTTAATGTTGGGTACCGCACAGCAGCGATTGCAAGAGGTTAAAGGTATTTACTGGATTTGTAAAATGTGAACCACTGGGAAACAGTGTCTACCAGAACTACACAAAGGTTTTGTGTTGCTGCCCAACTCTCTTACCAAAAACCGAAAAACTGAATATCGTCTGAGTTTGGGGCAGTTCAGCAACTTCCTGGTCGGCTGGCTCTCTGAGTGTAGTTTGCATGTTCTGCAGTAACAGTAATCACAGTACAAAAACGTGTTTGTTAGGTTAACTGGTGTGTCTAAATTAGTCTTAGGTGTGGATGTGACAGTAAATGGTGGTCTCTCTCAGTGTTATCCCTGTGTGACACACATGTGACCTGCTCAGGGCGTACCTCATCTGTTACTCTTACAGTTGGAATAGAATACAGCCTCCTCACGTGGAGGAGGCAGGTAAATGCAAGCAACGATACCCTAGTTAACGATTTGGTACATAGCTATTAATCACATACAGCAAACACATTGTTATTATTAGCTTAAGCAGAGTGATTTTTTTTTTTTTTTTTTATTTTAAAAA